>JABFEV010001607.1:0-27131 GCA_013618395.1 Fusarium domesticum
GTTTGAAGGTTGACAAGTCTTAATCCCGCGCCCACTCCCATGCCCTATCAAACTGCATACTGCCCAGAACTCTAGGTCTAGGTGGTGGGGCTGCATCACCTTATGAGCAGCGTCATTGTATTTGTGTGCATCAACCTCATGATAATGAGGACCGCTAGTAAATACCTAGAAACAGAGTATGACTATCATACATAGTATCCGAATTGAAGCAGGTATAACCTAGACAATCAATGAATGACCGCTCGACTCTCTCTGCACTTCAAAACACCATCTCCAATTCCACCAAGTCTCCTCATCTTCATCTTTATCACCATCATCATATTTCTCATAGAAAATAAACGCCTCGCAAAACCCTTGTGCAAACAGCCAGCTGGGTCTTATATTCTAGAGTCATACTTCATCGTCTAGAATCATACTTTATCGTCACGTACCCCTTCTCTCAACTCGTCAGCCAAAGAACTCCTTGCTATATAGCACCACCGCAGTGAACAAGACACCATGTATATACAACAGACGCTGCTTGCTTCTCTATGCAATTCCTCAATCATGATCTTCATGGGGTGCTTTTGTTAATCTCATATAAATGGAATTCATCAAGGGCTGCTGCTCAGCAACTTCCGCCCGCATCCTTCATTCTTCACCCTTCTTCACCCCTCGTCTCTTCATCCTGGTTCAAAATCCTCGTCCCCATGACTCCGCATCACCGTCGAATATTCAGTGGTGCTGGCCTCATGTTGGATATCGGCTCCGGCGGCTCGCTAATACTCCGTTGCCTCGCTGTCCTGTCATCTCCCGAACTCCCCTCCTCGTCCTCACTCTCGCTGCCCTCTTCCTCGTCTTCCTCGTCGTCATCGTCACTGCTCTCACTCTCCTCTTCCTCGTCAAACACGATTTGTCGCATCACGTTCTTGTCGAACAAGTCAATCACCATTCTGCGTACGCCCAGACGGTAATGGCTCCATTCCATTGCGCCCATAACCTCCTTGAAGAAATCCTTGCTTCGAAATGCGCTGGGCTTGTGCTGCCTGAGCTTTGTCAGGTCCTGGATTGCCTTCTTGTAGAGGACCATATTCCCTAGGTCGACAACCAACTCCAAGACTCTCTTGTTGACGTCCTTGTCACTCATGAGAGCTGGGAGCTCCGATGCCTCAAGCGGTGGGCGTGCGGGACGTCTCGGTGGAGGCTCCAGCGCAGTTCGCTGGCTCGAGGGGAGGTTTATGGACCCCACTGTCTTCTGCTTCCAAGGCGAGAGAGACAGGAGTTTCGATAGATTGCCCGGAATGCAAAACCCAAGTGAGTTGCCCAAGGGCGTCGTGTTGGCATCCCACCCATGTTCTGACAAGATTTCCAGCCCATGCGTGGACCGTGAAATGAGCCCTATGACGAAGAATGCTGTGCCGCGCAGGCTCATGACTTCGTGCTTTTCGGCAATCTTGATAATCTGTTCCACGACGTCGCTAGCCTCGAGGAATGGTGCGCCAAGTTCCATCGATCCCACGTTTCCAACCGCCCAGAGGCATCCTTTGACCTTGGTAAGCGTCTCAGGGTCGCCAGTCTCCATGCCATGGTCCCGGATCGTAGCCGCAAATTCTTCAAAGTGCCCCTTGTCGCTCAGAAGCCTGCAGCCTTCCTGAGTTCGGGTCAATTCTCGATAAAAGTGTGGCGGCACATGGCTGTCGTGATCGCCATCTACCTCGCTCTCGTCGAACAAGCTGATCCGGTGACTGTGCTCATGCGGGTCGGTCAAAAAGGCCTTGGCTAGGCTGGCTTCGATGACTCGGACGTAGGTATCATTACGTCCCAAAAACCAATCATCCATCTCATTGCTGATGTAGTCTAAGCCGTCCAAGTAGTGATACCCAATAGAGGTGGACAAGAATCTTAACAACAAAGGCGCTCCTATTTCGCCGAGGTGATCAAGCGCTGGCCTACATTCCACGATGTACTCCAAGTATGTCTTACGGTTGCAAGCCTTTTCAAGGATCTTGACTGCTGTCGCACAGACTTCGATCTCAGGGTCGTATAGCTGTGTGACCAAAAGTTGAATCGCCCACTTGGAATCGCCCACACCACCTTGTCCATGGCCCGATGGTATAGGGCGAATCGCGTATCTTCGCAGGACGTTGGTTGCATGAATCCGTATCTCCTTTGTACCGGCCGTCAAAGCTTTCGACACCAGAACACGCGGATGGCCCTGCACGCTGTAATCGAAGCTGGATAGGAGCAGCTTGATAAGGTCAGGGCGCTGCTTCAAGTCTACGATGTGATACATCATGTTGAACATTCTCCATCTCTCCAGGAGCTGGAGACCTTTGGGGTGACCACTGAGTACACCCAGCATGGGGAAGTAACCGGCGCACAGTGTATCCGCCATTCGATCCTTAGAGAACATGGGATACTGTGCCGTTAAGCCGCTGGTCTGCATTCATGTTAGTACTGGGGAACAAGCGATGCGAGAGACAACTTACCGGGTCACATTGTGCAAGGCATTCTGCTATCTGCCTGAGCAGCTTGCTATCCGCCAAGAATTTGATGCCCTCTGCTGACTGCAGGAGAGAATGCATCAGAACACAGCCTGCCTTTACATACTTTTGGGTGCCCCGCGTGTTTTTGACATCCGCAAACTTGTACTTGAACGGTCGGTAGAAGCTTATGATACGCTTCATGAACTTGGATGCTTTGATGGCCTCCTCGAGACGCTTGCCGCTCTGGAGGGGTCCATCAATGACTTTAATGACAATCTCCCAGTTCCACTTTGCATAGTTGGAGCTGTTCAGGACGTTTGTGTCGATGAGAAGCTGGCGGAATGTTGTGTCATCAAAAGTTAAGGAGGGGTTCGATTTCGGCGTTTCTTCCAGGGCCGTCAAATCAGCCATGTTGTTACTTGAGGGGAGCTCTGCTGACCCTGCGCCTGAAGGAGCACTCCTCCACAGTGTTCTACTGACACTGCTGATCTGATATACAATCCCTGAGGCGATCCAATGGTCTGCGTCGTTAAATTTTGCTGCAGCTGAGAACAACTCGGGGAGTAGATGAAGCTCGGCACTCCAGGATGGAGGCAACAGGCGACTAGCGAGCTTGAGGACCTCGCCTATCAAGAGGGTCGTCTTGCGCTGAAGGGTTGGGTTCTCATCCTGTTGAGCAATCTTTAACAAGACTGGCAGAATCCCAGCCCTCATAAAAACGGCGAGCAAGAGAGCCGTATAATGCTCAACAAAATTCTGTTCCCCGGTCTCCTCTTCATGGAGCGTCTTTTCCTTGGTATTCGCAGACTTTAAATTCGCAACCCTCCCATAAGTTGTCAACCTGCGGCCGGCTAGGAATGAAGTCGCCCAAGCCGGAGGCTTGATGCGGAGCAACGAGAACATGAGATCGAGAACTGTCTCACGTATTATAGCACTGGGAAGCAACATGCTTGTGATGAGAGATCGTATAGCACGCAAATCGTACATGCATAGAGACATCAAACCAGGCCATGACTTGAGCGAACTGGCAATGGCTTTTGAGTTTTGTTCCAGAACGCTCTCGTTGGTGGCGAGCTGATCGGTAAACACAGTGAACAACACCTCGAGTCCATAACCGGGCTGAATGAACTTGCGTTTCTTGGGTGAGTCGATCAGGTAGAGAAAGGCCGCGGACAAGCTTTCTGGAGCTTTATATATGCCTTCGGAGAGCGCCTCAGAGAGAGGCCCCAAGCCGCCCGAAGCTACTAGCAGCGCGGGATCTCGAACCAAGATCTCAGCCAACGTCTCAATGCAGATTGGGCGAAGACGGTCGATATCTTGTTCGGCAACTTGGGCGTTCGTCCGACGATCCTCTCCGTGCTCAGCAACTGCCACGATGGTACGCACAACAGCACGTGAGATCTCCTTGACTCCACCCTTGACATCGAGAAATGCTCGAACAAACTTGAGAGCCTGCTCTCGTTCAACATCTGCCTTTCGGTAGTTATTCAGGGACCTACAGAGCGTTAGCAGATGCCAAATATAATACTATACTCCGATACGTACCGTACGACCAGATAGTCTGTATTCAGACTCCGGATCTTCTTGAGAGATGCGACATCAGAGATGGCGTATCTGACCATGCGATAACCCGCTGCAGCCACCTCGCGGCTCTCACTCAAGAGCATCATCTGCATACGAAGGCCGAAAACCGACCAGACGAGGTCATATTTTAGCGTTGGATATCGCTTGAAGAGATCGACCAACTGGTTCCCTCTTGAAACATAGTATTCAGGCATCATACCCTCAACCTCAAGCGCCTGGAGTAGCTCGGCGAGCGCAAAGGTAGGGCTCTCGGTTGGTTCATCCGCCTCTGATTCGATGGCGGAGCGCGGTACACTTTGAGGTGAGCGAAGGCCATTGGTCTCGGCGACATTGCTCTGTGTTCGATTGCGGGTAGGGGTCCCAGGTGGTATCTGTCGCGTATGTTTGGTATCGGATATCTTTTGGCGTAAATCTCTAATGCGCGAGTTACTGGCGAATAGCTCCGCCTCGACCTTTTGACGTTGCTCTTTGGTCTGCTTCGCTTTCTTAGAGTTCAGCGCCTCGAGCATGTTCTCACTGCCCTCCTTTATCTTCATCTCACGGTTGAGTCGCTCCTTGAGGGTTGCCAGAGTCTGTTCGGCCAGAGTACCAGCATCATCCTCTTCCACCTTGTCCATGAAGCTGCCCGGGTACATAGACCCAGCATCTGTCCTACTTCCAGCGCGGCTGCGCAACTCTGAGCTGAAGCTGCCCGGACCGATGCCAGGGTTTAGACTGCTTCCACGGGGCCCAAAAGACATGACGGAAGCTGAGAGGTTGCGGGCGTTAGCGTTATTCGGGGGCTGAAGGCCAGAGCCATCACGGTCGAAGCTGGTGCGGCCAGTTGTTTGCTGTGGAAGATTCTGCTGCGAAGAATGACTCGGAGGTGTCAAGCCCTTCTGGGCTGCAGCGGAAGAGCTCAGCATCACGACAGCGTGTGGCCCACCGGTCGGGACAGAGCCCTGACTTGGAGGTGGTGCATTCGTCGACCACTTGGAGCAAGCGATATGTGAGAGCGGCGAATGCGACTCCAGTCAAGGTTGTGATTGAGATGGAGATCGGTCTACGTATCGGTTTGCGACGGGGTCGATATAGGGCGACGGTTTGGTGACGGAGAGTTCAAGATGCGGCGGGGTAGGAAATCGGAACAGAGTTAGGCGTGATCAGAGTGAGCTGTTTCTAAAAAGGCCGAGGCAAATGAGCGTCAAAGGTCGTCGATGTGTTGCTGTTGTGCAGAAGGTTCGAGAGCGGAGCGGCGTTGTTGTTACGTGGATGTAGAGAGAGCCCTGGAGGCTCTGCAGCCGCACTTAGGCCCAGGTACCTCGAATGCAGGAAATAACTTCGTGTACAGTGATCTACATGGAAGCTGAGAATAACCCAGCAATAAGAGTGGTTGAAAAAGTTCTAGTTATACCGTGATTGAGTTTCGATATAGAACGATGTTTTAACCTCCATTTCTATATCTGATACAGAATGATGATGAGATTCAACATGACAGCCATGGCAACTTGATGAACCTGAACATGCAGTTAGATGATTGGAGGGGTTTGACTCCCCTACCTTTACCTCCGGGTCACTCAAGTTGTTAACAGCCACTGTAATACTCAAGCAAAGTCGTGGTGAGGGGCACTTTTGGGCGCCTAGATATGCGAGCCATTCCATCGTTCTGAAAGGCTTCTATAATCTCAGGCCTCTCGCATTTGCATGCCATAAGTTGGGTCTAGAGGTCTGAGAATAGCTTCATCTAGATAGACGATCTGCGCTAGTGGACTCTTTTCTTTTCTTGGAATCGTGATTTCTATGCATCAGGTTCAGGTACGGGGGCTAGCAGTGGCGGCATTCATGTGCCCACTTGATCAATGGTTGTTGGAGCTCCACGCTGTGCCTGGGGGATGATTTCATCAATACAGTTCTTGACTTGCGTTTTGTCTATGATCATGACTTGCGCATTCTGGACTCGGTATTTCTAGCAACATCTTACATACCTTAGTAGGTAGTATCAAATGATCCTACTTATTCAAGCAGTGTTTCCTACATCAATATTCGTCGCAAAAATGTGGGCCAAGCCATTGTTCTTTTATCATGCTGCTGTGCTACATCAACACCTAATCACTACAACATGTAACTTAGTTGTATGTACCTAGATTCACCTCCCGCCTTTTTATTGTACCTTCACCACCAAGCCCATGTACATAGACATATCAACCTCGGCATTACCAACCTCCCAAGCACCCCAAGATATTTCCCAAAAGTCATGCCATTTAGATATCAAAATCTTACGAATCTTCTTCTTCCCTTTTATAGTGTTGCAAGAATGCAAGATAAGACAAGAAGGATCTCCTCGCGATAAGGAAACCCGCCGTGATCAGTATGGCGGCTCCCGATACGCCGTGTCCAAGGAATTCGGCGTCCTCCGCAACCCGGCACCGACCCTGATCGCCCGACAAGTTCACCTACCAGCTCTTGGCCTGTGGAAACTGAACTTGCTCGGCCACCGGCGCTTGCTGTTGGTCGCCGCTGTCCGGCGCCGTAGCTGTGTCTTGTTCTGCGTCCTCCAACCCTTTTGTCCCATAGGCATCGAGGGGGCTGATGTGACAAGCGAAGTTATATAGTACATATAAGAAGCTTGTGTCTCCCCGTTATTGACGTGCTTGATTTATCAGAGTTTGTCTCAGTATCTACCGATCATCTTCATACATTTGCTGTATCCCTACTTAGTTGTCCTTATCTCTGAAAAAAGGCTAACGCTCTCAACTGCTTACTCCTCCAATACCCCTCCTCCCTGTTATCTATCAACTTCACCTCAACGACTTTTCCCAATCCTCAACCCTCATGCCTCAGCTTCCTGTCCGAGCAAAGTCCTCTGCCATGTCTTATGTTTCTGCAGCTCGTTATGGCAAGGACAATGTTCGCGTCTGCCAGGTACACCGCAACAAGGAGACGGGTGTCCAGACCCTCACTGAGATGACCGTCTGCTGTCTTCTTGAAGGCGACATTGAGACCTCGTACACAGGGGCCGATAACAGCGTTGTTGTCGCCACCGACTCTATCAAGAACACCATCTACATCACCGCCAAGGAGAACCCCGTCACACCCCCGGAGCTGTACGCTTCTATCCTCGGTAGCCACTTCATCCAAAAGTACAACCACATCCACGTGGCTAATGTCAGCGTCAAGTCCGTCCGTTGGACTCGTCTAGAGATCGACGGCAAGCCTCATCCCCACAGCTTCCTCAAGGAGGGCGAGGAGACGCGCAATGTCGAGGTTCGCGTGAGCCGCAAGGACGGCATCGACGTCAAGAGCTCTGTTGTTGGCCTGACTGTTCTCAAGACCACTGGCTCTGCTTTCCATGGTTTTGTTCGTGATGAGTACACCACTCTTCCTGAGACCTGGGACCGCATTTTCTCCACCGATGTTGACGCATCGTGGAAGTGGAACACCTTTGCCGATGTTGCCGCTGTCAAGTCTTCAGCATCCAAGTTCGACCATGCTTGGGCGGCGGCCCGGAACATCACCCTCAAGATATTCGCTGAGGACGACAGTGCTAGTGTACAAGCCACCATGTACAAGATGTCTGAGCAAATCCTCGAGGCTGTTCCTGAGGTTGCCACGGTCATCTACGCTTTGCCCAACAAGCACTACTTTGAGATTGGTAAGTTCTGTCAGTTGACCCATCTCAACGACCGCTAACTTTTTGAACAGATCTGAGCTGGCACAAGGGACTCAAGAACACTGGCGCGGACGCTGAGGTCTATGCTCCGCAGTCTGGACCTAACGGTCTCATCAAGTGCGAGGTGTCTCGCTCGCAGGTGTCCTCGCGCCTTTAGATATCATGATACATGACGTTGGAGGGAGAATTGCCAAATTACTCGAGATGTCTGAATATAATGAGATATGACAAACTTTGATAGAGACGAAAGCAATCGCAAAGAGCCTTGAATTCCAATATCAAAACAATTGCATGCACTTATGTGACTTATAATCAGCCATAATAGTGAACCTCTCGTATGTTTAAGGCTGTAGTAGCCAACCTTGCCGTTGGTCCGTCAGACATCATGCCACATAGAGGTCCTTGCCAGTCGCCCTTGGCATATCGTGATCGTAAAACGATACCGAGGTGGTCAAAAATGATTATTGCCAGTTGCTAATGCCAGGTCATGAGATGCCCACAATATAGTACAAATAGTACAAGACTCCCCAGTCTATCCACGCTATTCTACATCGCCTCTTCACAGTTCTTCGCTCCTTATTGCTATATGCCCCTTATAGCCTCTTCTTGTCCGACTCGCGAACCTTTTCAACACCCTTCTCCCAGCCCTGCTTGCCCACCTGGATACCGCTGAATCGAATCGTGTTCTGCTTGTACGGGTGAGCGTTACCCTCGAACGCCTTGAGCCTCGCCAATCGCTTGTCGCGCAGTCTGTTCTTGGGCAGCATGCCACGCACAGCCTTGCGTAGAATCTCGCTGCCTCCGTGCTTCTCCATCAGAACATCCATCGTGACGGTCTTGAGGCTACCGGGCCTTGTCGTATGTCTGTAGTAGTTCTTTTGCCACATCTTGCGGCCAGTAACGTGAAGCGCCGCGCAGTCGGTCACGACAACATAGTCGCCGCAGTCGGTTGAAGGGTCAAAGATGGGCTTGTGCTTGCCCATAAGGAGAACGGCGATACGTGAGGCGAGACGACCGAGGGAGGGAGGGGTCACGCTCGGCTGGGTAGAGAGTGTAGGATGAGGGGCCGAGGCGGAGATACCGTGCCAGACTCGGGAGTAGGCGAGACGGGTCTGATGAGGTTGTCAGTATGAGAAAAGGATGAGGTTGTCAGAGAGCTGCAATTGCACCGTACCAGACCGAGAGTTTGAGACATCTTGACGGCTATTCAGAGGGCCAATCCCTCAATAGAAGTATCGCCGGTTGGTTCAGAACAGCAGCGTTGCCCGTGTCGAGGGTTGAATCGTCGTTGAAGCTATGCTCGTTTCGCGATCTCCAATACGAAAGCACAGGTTCACTGGAAAATTCCCGGCCGGTGCCAAGACTCAATTGATGACTAAGGAGAGATAAGTCACGTGCCCGATCATTTCCCGAAGTCGGGGCTGTGATGGCAGGCCCACTTCTCGGACTTTGAGATTCGAACCAATGCCGATAGTATCACGCAGTGGATTTCAAAGCAAGCGTCTCATTCTTTTTAAAAGAATGACTCCCAGGATAACACCTCCACGAGCTTTTGCAGCTGCATCTTTATTCTTCATAGCTGGATACTCGGCGCACCATCTGAGATCTTCTCGCAACAACTCTAAGACCACGCCCCCAAGTACGTCTTTCCTCATTATGGGGTTACTCTCTTACACCGATGGTATGGGCTAACGGTTCTAAGCAACACGCAGCACAATGACTGTCAATAACTCGTTTGAGGTGCGCCCACGTCTCAGAGTCACAAGTCAAGACTGTGAGAAGGGGACGAGGAGAAGCATGTGCGAGTGAATATCAGGGATACTAATGAAACACCACGAAAACAGACCCTATTCGCAGTGCCACTGTCATGTGACGGTTGCATTAAGGCGGTTTCAGACTCGCTATACAAACTTGGCGGCATCAGCAACGTCGAGGGTAACCTCAAAGACCAGTTGATATCTGTAAAGGGCACAGGTGAAGACTTTGCTAAGCCACGCATTGATGTATGGTTAGCTAACAATTTAACCTTGTCATAGCTGCTCCATCAGCCATCGTCGAAGCTATCCAGGCTACCGGAAGAGATGCAATCCTGCGTGGATCTGGTGTCTCAAACAGTATGTGCAAGAGCCTTAGATTCCACACACGTCATGGCGTTCTCCACCTGCCCTTGACAGCCTAGCATGGAGACACTGCGTTGATCAAGGGAATGATTCCCATGCTGATAATACAACTACAGGCGCCGCTGTCAGCATTCTCGAGACTTTCGCCAATTCAAAGGAAGGCCACTATGAGGAGCCTAGCCGGGAAGTCAGAGGCCTAGCAAGGATGGTTCAGGTCAACTCTGGAAGAACACTAGTCGACATGACGATTCGCGGCGTTGCACCAGGAACCTATCGCGCTTCAGTCCGTGAATACGGCGATCTAAAGGATGGCGCACGATCTACCGGGCCTGTGTGGTCGGGAGGAAAGAACGAAAGCCGTGGCGCATTGGGTCTTATCGAGGTAGGCAAAGATGGACGAGGAGCAGCCTTTTTGGACCACCCATTTCAGATCTGGGAAGTCATTGGGCATGCTATGGTTCTCACGCGGCAAGAAGAAGGAACTGAGCCATTGAAGAACGACGAGGATACAGTGGTGGGCGTTATCGCGAGGAGTGCAGGCATGTGGGATAACGACAAGACGGTATGCTCATGCACAGGCAAGACACTCTGGGAGGAGCGCAAGGACGAGGTCAAGAAGGGAATGCTGTAGTGACAGCTTGGACCGTATGCTTAGTCGCTGAAGGGCCTCCAAATCATCACACAGTAATGATTCCGCGATCTTATCAATGACGATGGTGCAATGACCAATTGAAGTCAAAGATGTCAACATATGGTACGATCAGAGGACATAGCATCCAGTACCTTTTCCCGTTCAGCACTTCTCTCAGAAAACTTGAAGCTAGGTCCATGTAATGCAGTGCAATATCTGATCCCAAGACGACCGGATAGGCGACAAGCGAGGATCCCCGCGTTGGTATATCATGACTGTGCGAGCCCTTTGTGAACCGTGGGAGAACCCTGACGTTGAAGGGATCACGGTTCAGCTTTAGGACCGCCCCTTGCTTTCATGAATCAAAGGGCGAAAAAAAGAAAAAAAAAAGAAACAAGGTCTTCGAACCAGAAGCGAAAAGTCGAACAAGACACCATGCCATTAGGCGTCTTTTCAAGTAGTTTATGGCTTGATCTAAGAGCCATCTTTGGTGGATCAGCGCCGGCTTCAACTAAGTGCAGCTCTAAGATCTACCGGACTTGCAAGACGAAACACCCAAGTGTTAGCCACACGGGAAAAACAACCCTCCGATCGTGACAACGGCGTTACAGTCCAACTATCCAGATCACCACTTGGCTTGTGACGTTTAGCTACTATGTAAGGGGATGGGGAGAGCCGGTTTTAAAGTTGGTTTCGGAGACTCGGAAGGGTGCGGGCCGAGTGACAGAGGAGAGGAGATGAGACGAAAGCGATAGACTTGTGGTGTTTGAGAGGAGAGTTTTGGAAGGGAAGGGATAGAATAGTGGAATAGACTAAATGGATGGTTGAGATGCTGTTCTCTTTGCTATCACTAATGGCAAATCTCAGTATCCAGCTTTCACAACAAAAGGTGTTATAGCTGAGAATATTTGGGTTGTAATACCTACGTAGTGCGCTTGAGAACTTTCATCAGTAATGGGTCCTTGCCATGATGATTTCATCCAGATGTGTTATTACAAACATCGCATGAATTAACCATCATCAACATTCAAAACCATCCCTCATGAGTCAAATATCAACCTCCATACTTTACCTACCGTGTTAGCCCCTGCCTCTGTAGATCTCGGAGCGGTGGCCATCCGCCCACGGAACATGTCAGCCATGCGGTCCCATCTAGTTGGGCTTTTCAAAAAAGCAGGGATAGCAAACCTCGTGAAACATGTTGTCCTGCCATGCGCTCATCAGTTGTCGGATTCCGCATCATGGCAGAGAATGAATGGCAGGTGTATATGTGAAGCATTTTTGAGTGGATGCATTAGTGCATGGGCATGGATGGATAGGCAGGGAGAATCTGTAACTTTGATCGTTCGTTCATTTCCCCATCATTGTCATCCCATCTCGTTAGATTGGCAAGACTGCTTCTACATCCGAAAACGATATTGTAGCCGGTTTCTTCCTCTTGATTCTTCACTGCCACGGCTCGGCAGAGGGGCCTAGTTTGCTTAGGTGTCATGATCTGGACGAATGATTCCCAGGACATCAGGAATATTTGCTCAGCTCCACAGCTCATCACCAATATCACACCTTTTCTTACGTCTCAAGAGGAAGAGCATCATTTCTCTTGCATCGTAGCGAGTTGTCTTCACTGACATCGCATGCCGCGCAGCAACAAGTTACCGTCGAGGTATTTACCAGCACCGCAAAGCTCTTAAGACCTTGCAATCTCGTTCAATTGTCCAACTGAAGGGGCTCAAATTAACCTTGCCCAAAGCGTTACCGCCTTCTTGGACCCTTGGGGGCCGTCACCCAATAATTGTCATCTAGCTCCAACACACGGCGCTTAACCGCAACATTTGACAAGTCGAGCACAACCGTCATTCGACGCAAATGGGCTAGGAAATTGTTAGCTATATGACCGAGGTCTGACCGCCAGCAAGAAGCACTGAATCAATGCAATCTATAAGTGAACGCTCAACCTGTTGTGCAGGTGAATATGCATGATCAAGAAAGATCAGAACGTATCCGAATCCGAGGGTAGAGTGCCAAAGGCTTCGATTCATCCATGCCCGATAGTGGGTTGCTAAACCGGATGGATCCATCACTGAGTGTCAGGGGAGCGCAGGTACCGAGAGTCAGGCTGCTCAAGGAACAATAGGCGCCCTGGGCACCGGGGTGGCGTTGGACCCCCCATGGCCCCTGTAAGTAGCCAATGAGGAAAGATCCAGGATCCGTTCGATAGAAGAACCTGAGACGCCAGTCTTGGAGCAACACATCCTGGCATTTATTAACGAGACGGGGACATCTAGGGATGTGACAGAGAAGAAAAGAGAGGCATATAACATTCGATTCTGAATGGTATCTGACGAGGCTATAGTAGGTAGTGGTTCGATAAAGTAAGTGAAGGGGGATTGAAGGAAGTGTAGAGATATCCAAGGTTGACTTACACGCCGTGGCCCTGGTATCCATCACTATCACATCACATCATCAGGTAGGTAGATTGGCAGAGAGGTCACAGCGTAAAGATAGACGAAGCTTGATGTTAATGCGATGAGATCGGTTCCTTTTTCTTTTTAATATTCTATATTATGTTTTACTAAAGAAGAGGAAGAATCGGAAACAGATCTGCTGCAAATACCGAGTTACGGCATGTTCCTGTATCAAACGCATGCTCGTCGATCAGGACAAATATTCAGTGCATATCAAACAAAGATAAAGCACACACTTGACAAGGAGAGTTCCACTACTAGAGTTTATTCAGGGCGTGCTGTGTGAAGAGCTGGAATCCTTGCAGCACATCCCCCTGGGCTGCCGAAAGGGGAGGTGGGAGGGAGTGCAGGATGGTGACGAGTTAAAGGCCAGAAAGAGTTAACCACTCCGATAGCCTTGACTTGGGAGAAATAAAGGTGTTGATGGCTGTGTTCCATATTGCTTGGTAGCATCCCAGGCTATTGGGAAGGATGCTGAAGTAGCCTTGCCATGCTGATGCTAGGATACTGCACATTTGCATTTACCAGATCACCAAGCTTAGTACATCAGATACGTGCAGCTTGAACATGGGATGATGCCCACTCTGGGTATCCTAGGTAGCCGAATAAAGCACTGCTATGACAATATAACGTATTCACGGTCTCTGCACAATGTAGCGTAGTGATACCGAACGTTGAACAGTATCTATCAGAAGACTCACGATCAAGAAACTTATCTGCCAAGCACACACCGGGCAAACCAGATCCAAAAGCTGTACATCGAGCTTACAACGAGTATGACTTTCTCACTATAATTCTCGCATTCCCAAGCAATCGGTATTCCAGCAGTCTGGGTAGAGACTTACGCGCCCACCCTTCCACCAAGCAGCCATCACGAATGCAGTGACGGAGGCCAGCCCTGGCAGGTCGCCCAATTCTCATGATCTCTACGCGCTGGGTGGTCGAGAGCTTGACCACTCAAGACTCGAATGCCATATGGAAACATTGAGTTGTGCTGCAGCAAGGTTCCCGTCACCGGGCTGTCGGTTCTTGGCTCTCAGATCTTGACAGACTCGCGTGGTTTTTTCTTTTTCTCGCGGTTTCTTGATCCATTTGGTCCCTGCGATTTGTGTTTTGCGAGGAGAGAAACATACCATTTTATTCTCGTCGTCACATGGTGAGGTCGGACCATGTAGACAGGATAGAGCAGCTTGGGCGTGGATTTGGATAAATAGCCAGCCGTTGTAGTTGTTTAACTCACGATATGTTACGCTCTAATGCCAACTATTTGAAAAACTTTATACTACATCCAACAAAGATCTCAAATAACCATCGAGTAATTAAACCTTCAGCTTGAATCCCGGAAATCAATTTTATTCTCCATCTTGTCGACCCTGCCACGCAACGCACCTTCCTCCTGCTTTGAGAAGGAAAAGCGTCACAGGCCAGACTGCCAAGTCCCCCAGGTCTCTACAGCTAGCCAATTGTTCCTTCCCAGGCGGGGAAAAGCCAACCGTTTCGATCCTCTCGCAACGGCATCACCGCTGCTGCCCACCCAAAACCACCCCTGGGGCTCTTACACGCACCACATCTCATCTACACACCCCTCCCAAGGTCTGAGGACCGACCTTTAGCGTCCTGTTACTCCGTACCTGCCCCGCCAGTCACCGCAGGACCACCACAGGGCCTGGCTTCCCGCTCTTGCCCACCATCCAAATAATAAGTCGAGGCAACCCTCCCATCTAAGCGCCCAGCTCTTCTCGCATTGCTGTTCGACCATCTTTCCCTCTTGCAGTCTCAGCTTTCTTCTCTTCTACCTCGAGTCTCCCGCTTGATTTATTAATTGCCTCCCTATCATTCTCCTAATACCGCATCTTTCACGACTTCTGGCATTCTATCTACTGCGGCACCTACTGTCCCGCAGCGACAACCATGTCGCTGAAACAGGTACGCTCTATACTCTCAAGCATTCTCTGAAGACCAGCCTACTGACTATATTTGCACAATAGGAAATCGAGACCTGGGTTGCGGCCCTGGCTCGCTACGATAACAATGAGTTCGAAGATGCCCTCGGCGAGTTCTCAAGAATTGGCGACACCAGCAAGATCCTCTTCAATGTTGGCGTGATCCATGCCACCCTCGGCGAGCACGAGAAAGCTGTAAGTGGCTTCCGGAACAATGGCATTGTTCTCCTATGTACTGACGAAGATGTCGAACAGGTCGAGAATTACCAGCGAGCCATCCGTCTAGACCAATACCTTGCCGTTGCCTATTTCCAACAGGGCGTCTCCAACTTCCTCCTCGGCGACTTCGAAGAAGCTCTTGCCAACTTCAACGACACACTCCTCTACCTCCGCGGCAATGCTATGATTGATTACGCCCAATTAGGCCTTCTCTTCAAGCTCTACTCTTGCGAAGTTCTCTTCAACCGTGGTCTGTGTTACATTTACCTTCAGCAGCAAGAGGCTGGTATGCAGGACTTGAATTATGCTGTCAAGGAAAAGGTGGTGGAGGACCACAATGTTATTGATGAGGCCATCCGCGAGCAGGCAGAGGTAAGCATTTATTCCTTGACTTGTCTTGCTTTAAGTCTAACATTTTAGGGCTACACCGTCTTCTCTATTCCTGTCGGGGTTGTGTATAGACCGAACGAAGCTAAGGTTCGCAACCTCAAGACCAAAGATTATCTTGGCAAGGCCAGGCTTGTTGCCGCTTCGGATCGTTCCAATGCTTTCATTGGTTTTGCTGGCTCCGAGATCAAGAACGTAAGGATATCTACTACAGTTACTATTCTACCTGAACTGACAAGTTATAGGCTGGAAAGACCGAAGTCAAGGACGACCGACCTCCCGACAACATCTCATTTGCTGCTACCAATCTGGTCAAGCCCGGCCTACAATCTCGAAGGCAACAGTCAGAACCCCCAACAAACCGAAATGTATTTCCGCCAACACCCCCGCCTGAGAACGAGCGCCCTTCACGTGGCGCTTCCGTACGCGGCCAGAAGCCACAGTTGGCTAAACTCAACATCCAACAGGCCGAACCCAACCGTCGGTACGAGAAGGCAGCGTCGCCTCCTGACAACCGTCAACGACCCGCACCGTCAAGATCTGCCTCAACGAGCCAAACAAATCTTGGAAGGGCCTTTTCACAAAGACAGCCTCCTATGCAGATGAGACCGAAACAGATTGCGGAAGAGAACGCATATCCGGGCGAAGTGTACGATATGTACCAAGGTGGCAACGCCACTCGCAACTCCAGAGGGTCTGCTGGTAGCGGTCAGCCATCAAGACAACGACGTTACTCTGATGAGGAAGACGGCTCCGAATACGACGGTTCCATCAACGAAGGAGACTTTGAGATGGTCGGAGGTCATCGCCGCGCTCCTGACTCCGTATCATCGAGAAGCACTCGTCGACCTGAGATCACCAGGATTCGCGTCAAGGTTCACGCTGACGATGTGAAACTTGTCATGATTACCACGACCACAGAATTCTCAACCCTGGTTGAGAAGGTGCGTGAGAAGTTTGCTCTTCGTCGACGATTTAAGATCAAGGTTAAGGATGAGGACATGCCTAACGGTGACATGATTACCATGGGCGATCAAGATGACCTGGAAATGATCATTGACAGCGTCAAGGAAGAAGCAAGGAAAACAAGGTCCGAAACCGGAAAGATGGAAGTAAGTTGATCACATTCACCACCCTTGCTGAAATTGTCTAACATTATATGGCAGATTTGGATCGTTGATATTTAGATATATACCCCACAGCGCGCATTGTATTTTGACATCTACCGACCCCTTTTACGAAGTCATGACTTGGTCTTTCATCATGGTAGCCTTTGGTGGCTGGCATTTGCCTATATTCACCAACACGCATCTCACATTTTCACTATCTTGTAATTATCTAGGGACTATGGGGCCTGTGATATAATTCAGCATAATGGTTTCTTTATAAAGGAGTCCGGTGTTATAGAATACAGCAGTTTAATGCTGGCAATTCAACCTAGAGAACAGAACAGGGGCAGTAGCACCTCAGCGATTAGGATCGTACGCACAAATCAACTATGATGAATATCTCAAAAGTTCATTCCACTTTTACAAATACAATCGACCGTTTTAATTTAATGGGAGATGCGGAGCCATGATGACTTTATTTAAACAATACCCCTTATTTCCTTGGTGATACACAGTTTACAAGTTAGTAATACAACCTATAGGTATCCAACAGTGCCTGATGCTGGTTGATATACAAGTCGACATCTAACAGCACACATCTAGGCGACGATAGCTCCCCCTTCGGCACCAGCAGTAGCGGCAAGAGTCGCACTCTCGTCCATCCATCGCTGACGAACCTCGTCTCCACCCTTGTCCAGCTCTTCGAGTAGCCCACAGACAAGCCCAGCACGAATTTTCCACTCTTCCTGGCCGAGAACCTTGAACAGTATACGCGATGTTTTGCCAACAGCGTGAGGGCTTCCGATAGCCGTGAGACGCAGTAGTGCGTGGAGGTCGGGGGCTTGCTCAGAGGGAACGCTGCGGAAGAGATTCTCAGTCGCGGCGGTCCAGGATCCCGGTGGCGCGTTGACAACGTCCTGGATCTGGGTCAGGAGAGCGCGGTTTACGGGCTCGGAGGCTAGAGCTGCGCGGTATATGGTTGGCGGGGGACGCCAGAAGAAGTAGGCTAGCTGACGGGCTATATCGGTTACGGAGGCATAACGGGCTGTTTCCTGGGCGAGTATTTCGTAGACGTATTCGTGACTGGTGGCCTCTGAGAGAAGTGCTGGGACAGGCGATAAGGGGGTCGGCCAGGGAAGAGAAGTTCCGCGGGGCAGGAGAGGGGTTTCTGGATTGGCAGTTATGGCGTTGATGCTATTGATAAGCGGAGTGAGAAGATTATCTTTGATGAGAGACGTCTCAAGAGGTGTGTGCTCGGAAATAGGAGTCTTGAAGAGAAGAGTGCGGTATTCATGTTGGAAGAAGTCAAGTTTCTGGGGATTGAGCTTGATACCGCCACGGGTGAATTTGAAGGTCAACTAAACCAGTCAGCACATGAAGTCAACTATTCGGGGGGTGAGATTAAAGGACAACATACAGCTTCAGCAACATCTTCCAGAACTCGCGGTGTCTGGACCCCTCGCTTGAAGGAAGCACCTAAGTTGGCAAGCCAGGCCTGGAGAGCCATGGGGAAAACGTTCTGGTCCATGTACGTCGACAGGTTAACGCTGTCGTTGCGTTTGCTGAGCTTGGAGCCGTCGTTACTGATGAGAAGGCCCAGATGGGCAAATGTCGGGGGTTCCCAGCCAAAGGCCTGATAAAGAGCGAGGTGCTTGGGAGTCGAGATGAGCCATTCCTACAGAATGTCAGTTAATGTTTCGAAATTGAAGTGAGAAACAGTCTTTACCTCTCCACGAATAACATGCGTTATCTTCATGAGATGGTCATCCACGACATTAGCAAGATGATAAGTCGGATACCCATCCGACTTCATCAACACAAAGTCCTCTTCGGGCTCCTTTTTCTGAAAAGGACCATAGATGGCGTCCTTGAACTTGGGCGTGCCAAAACGGCCGGAGTCGAGACGCACAACATGGGCCTCGCCAGAGGCGGCGCGTCTGTCTGACTCCTGGCGGGAAATTGTGCGGCATGTTCCTGGGTAGGCGGTGGACTTGCCGGCTTCGTGGAGGGCGCGCTTTTGGGCTTCGAGTTGGTCGGGTTTGCAGAAGCAGCGGTAGGCGTAGCCATTGTCGACCAGGATTTTGGTGTGTTCTTGATAAGTGTCGAGACGCTCCGACTAGAACAATTTTTAGTTTGAGTGATAGTTGAAGTTGAGACAATGTTACCTGTCGATACGGCGCATAAGGACCTCCTTTATCGGGACCTTCACTCCACGATAGACCAGCCCATTCGAGGTCTTTGAAAATGCGCTCCTCCGCATCTGGAACAAGACGGTTCTGTGCATGTGTTAGGAAGAACATACAGAGTAGTCACACGAACCGTGGCTAACCTGGTCAGTGTCCTCTATGCGGATGATAAACTCGCCCCGTTTTGTCGCCTGGGCCACTAGGTTGTTGAACAGCGCCGTTCTCAACGAGCCCAGATGCATATACCCCGTGGGCGAAGGAGCAAAACGTGTACGGATAGGCTTTTCGGAGGATTGGCCGAGGATGTATCGCTGAGCCGATTCTGAGGTTGTGTCATGAGACTTGCCGACTGGGCCTGAACCTGTGTTGCGTTTCTTTAATGCTGCCAATCTAGATCCTTTGCCCTTTTCTTTTGATCCTTTTGAGACTATTGACGTCTCAACATGCTATTATTCATTAGATTCGATCTTTTTTTTTTCTTGGGAAAAAGGACCATTCTTGTAAACTCACATTTCCTACGCCATGGTTGGAACATTCTCTGATGAGTGAAGTTGTAAACGAGCGACGCACCGGCAACGACCCAGCCAGCCATTGCACACGTGGAACATGCGTTGGAGCCCGTGAGATACGGGCTGACAGGGATATCATGACGAAGAGAGTGAAATAGTCATGCTAAAGCGGAATTTCGTGATTTGTATGAGCGAGCCTAACAGGGAAGAAGCTCTGGTGATAATCTGAGACGAGACGAGATATTTTCAGCCACATGTGGCGCTTATCGAAGGTTGTTATCAAGAATTTTGTCTGATAAGATAAGACATGGTTGAAAATCATGGTTCTTCTTAGTTTAAGTCGACTTTTGAAATTTCATATATAGCATTGGATCTACTTTTAGATAGTCGTTTACAGAAAGGGTTAATGAATACAACAGTAACATGATATTATCTGCGGCGAATTTTCGGGAGATATCAAAAGGCGGATGTGATCAAACGACGTTGATATACACAAAGACAAGACGAGTAAACAGCGACTTAGAGCGTCGTGTATAAGCAATACAGAAACCTCTTTAAATATATAAGAACTTCCATTGTCCTTGCAGCATAACTTATTTATTCTACCCTTCTTTTATGTTCAACTTTTCCCTTAATACAATATCTCAGGTTGGACTTTATTCTTCGCAACAATTGCCTGCCTGTTTGCCTTGTCCCGGACCAAAGAAAAAGAGTACCCCGCGCTTGTCAACGCCCAGCGCCCGCCACGCCAAAAGATTTTCCACTGGGGCCAAATTCTTGACCAACAACGGGGCATCAAATCTTCATCCTGCAAGTACTTTGACATTCTTTTGGCAAAGCAAAATCTACAAATATGGATGACTTCAACGCTGGCGCTGCTGAGGAGATTGATCTCTATGGTAGATAAAGCCCCTGAAACATGTCCTTCTTTAGGCACCAAGACAAATTACAAGACACTGACTTTTAACGATAGAGCTGCTCGAGATCGACAAGACTGCCACTCCCGATCAGATCAAGAAGGCTTACCGCAAAGTACGTCAATCGAAAAGATTACATTCAGCGATCCCACGACCTTTCATACAAATACTGACCGTCTGCGAACTAGGCCGCTCTCAAGTACCACCCTGACAAAGTTCCCGAAGAGCAGCGAGAGGTTTCCGAGGCCAGGTTCAAGGAAGTCACCCAGGCATACGAGATCCTTAGCGATGAGCAGAAGCGAGACCTCTACGATTCCCATGGCATGGCTGCCTTTGACAAGTCCCGAGGTGGCCCCGGTGGCCCCGAGGTTGACTTGAACGACATTCTCTCCCAGATGTTCGGCATGGGAGGAGGCATGGGCGGCATGGGCGGCGCCGGAGGCCCGAAACGACCCAGACGCGGCCCCGATGAGGAGCAGGAATATAAGGTGACGCTGGAGGAGTTGTACCGTGGCAAGACTGTCAAGTTCGCTGCCAACAAGCAGGTCCTGTGCGGTCAGTGTAAGGGTTCTGGTGGCAAGGAAAAGGCAAAGTCGTCATCATGCGAGCGCTGTAAGGGTAACGGTATCGTCGAGGCCTTCCGCCAGATTGGTCCCGGTATGATGCGACGCGAGACCGTTCTCTGTGATCACTGCCAGGGTGCTGGTCAAGTCTACAAGGAGAAGGATCGCTGCAAGAGGTGCAAGGGCAAGCGAACCAGCCAGGAGAAGAAGGTTCTCGAAATTTACATCCCCCGAGGATCCATGCAGGGTGAGCGCATCGTGCTCGAGGGCGAGGCCGATCAGCATCCGGATCAGACACCCGGAGACATTGTTTTCACGTTGGTAGAAGAGCCCCACGACATGTTCACACGCATCGGACATGACCTCTCGGCCGATCTGACCGTTTCTTTGGGCGAGGCCCTCTCTGGATTTTCCCGAACAGTCCTCAAGCACCTAGACGGCCGAGGCATCCACATTGAGCGACCGCGAGGCAAGATCCTGCGACCAGGTGATTGCCTCAAGGTCTCTGGCGAGGGTATGCCCATGAAGCGAGGCGATACCAAGGGTGATCTCTACCTGATTGTCAAGGTCGAGTTCCCCGAGGATGGCTGGTTGAAGGATGATGCATCCCACGAGTCGCTGCTGAAGCTTCTCCCTCCTGCGCCCAAGAGTATTGAGGTCGAAGAGGTCGACGAGGTGGAGTACGAGGACAATGCCGACATTGAAGAGGTAAGTTCACAGAGTTGTAACATGGACCGAACAATAACTGACTGAGTGACAGATGGGCGAGACGGCCGGTCGCCAATTCGGAGGCGAGTGGGAAGACGACGAAGACGACATGGGCGACGGCCAGCCCCAATGCCAGACGCAGTAGAGACTTGTACCATAAATGACAAGCATGTGTAGGCCCCCAGAGCTGCGGCGTGCCTCCCCACGACCGCTGTCTGGGAATAATGAAATGACGACGGAAATTCTTTATGAAGCTGAGGTCGATACCCGCTACGGTAGATGTATAGCCGACACAGTTGAAAGGAAAAGAGGGATAAAATGAAGAAGAAGAAGATGATGATGAAGATGAAGCTTTATTTTTGATTCTATGGATATAGAATGTTATAACGCCGCTCTTGGGAATTGATAGACGGAACTTGCTCTAGAGTTGTTGCGTAGGAGACATAAATAGAGAAAGGATCGGATGAAATACCAGGTTTGCTTTTTTAATCTTTAGTTTTTTTCTGGAATTGCTTGTGATTTATTTGAGGCAGACGTATAAGGAATGTAGCAAGGGGAACTTAAGAAGCTGTTGATGATGGAAGGAGTGCCAGTCACATGCCATGACGCTGGCTCCTCTCTTCGGCCCCACCTCATTTGATGGTTCTTTCATCCCTCACCGGAAGATCCCCCACATCCAGTGCTATCACGATCCTCTCGTGAGTCATTCGTCAATTTGAGCATGTAGTGTATTTTCTCTGCTTATAACGAACGACACATGAAATGTATATTTTATGATAAAATGGCAGACTTGAACACAAACTCTATAATGATCCGCAAAGTATCCACAACGGAATAGTCTGTGTTCGAGTATCGATAGACCACGTCTTGGTCTCTATTTCTTTATCTGTTACTTCTACTATCCCCCAGCAGGTCCAAACCTGTCCGGCAGTGAAGGTACATTCCGTCCGAGTCTCGTAACTCCTCTTTCTCTCTACATCATAAGGAAAGGTGGAATTATTTGGATTCGTCAAGTTTCGCCTTGTTAAAATATATTGAATATAATTATCTTTCCAGAAATAAAACGCTACGCATCCAGGTTCTGCATTACGGGACGTAGCCTCGTCCAACTCAGTCGTTAACCCCCATAACTTATCGTCGACAGGCCTCATCTATCAACCCCGCGATTTTTGACGTAACCTCAACCTAACCAAAACCACAACTACACCTCCAACCTCATCTATCACCACCATCACATCCTCAAAATGTCACGTAAAGGCGTAGGCCTCGCGGCCTTTGACCGCTCCCGCCTAACATCCGCCCACTACGCCTCCCACGGCTCCTCCCTCCGCGCGACCAACGCCCAGGCCCTCGAGACCCAGCTCTCAGTATTCCGCTCCGTTCTGCAGCAGTTCGCAAACACGCACGCCCGCGACATCCGCTCCGACCCTGCCTTCCGCGCACAGTTCGCCCGCATGTGCGCCGCTATCGGCGTGGATCCCCTAGCGAGCAGCAACAGCGACGGCGGGGGCGCAAACTCTGTCTGGGCGCAGCTGCTGGGCAAGACTGTCAATGACTTCTACTTTGAGCTTGCTGTGAGGATTGTCGAGGTCTGCGGTGCTACGAGGGCTCAGAACGGTGGTCTTATCGGTCTTACGGAGCTGACGGAACGAGTCGCTGCTGGTCGTATGGATGGCGCCGACCCAATTGCCGACGACGACGTGCGCCGAGCCGTGCAGACGCTTGCGCCGCTGGGGGGATCATATGCCGTTGTACATGTCGGTCGCAAGGAGTACATTCGCAGCGTACCGCGAGAACTGAGCAACGACCAAGCCTCGGTGGTGGAAGCCGTGCAGGTTCTCGGCTACGTGAGCGTGGGTATGCTACGGGACAACCTTGGCTGGGAGCGGGCCAGGGCGAGGACGGTGATTGACGATCTCGTCGCGGGGGGCATGTTGTGGGTGGATAAGCAGACAAAGGGGGAGTGGGAGTACTGGAGTCCTGGGTTCATGAATGAGCCGGAGGAGGTGGCGGATTGAAGAACTCTATGAAGCGTCAGTCCACCTACGACCGTGTATGACCTCGCATATCCATGATGAGCACGACCTGGTCCCTTCGCATCGGGAGCTTTGCCGGCCACGAACAACACCCACGCAGCTCACCATCGAACAGAACCACGAGCTATTTTCAAGATCTCGATTCACACTTGATGATCGATGATCAGAATCCTGTTTTCTCTAGAGCAGGCAAGGACCACTACTGACAAGCCCTACGGTCACATTCCAGGCTTTGTCAAGTCCTTTCAGACCAGGCTCTGCCGTGTCTTCGACGATGCGTAGCCTTAAACATAACATTCAAGGCCAGCGCTCAAACCTCCGAGATAAGCACGTGTTATAAATCATGATGCAAAACAATAAACAAGATTTCATTTCATTAACCAGCACTCAACATACAAAACATGCACCGCCCGCATCTATCCTCTCACCACAAGCCTCTTCTGAATACGTATAGATTGCCCCAACCTGAACGAGCACTTGTCTGCTCAAGCTCAGGAAATATACTTTGCTGAGCGACATCGTCAGACAAGCCATGTTTCAACTTCTCCTCTCAATTTCCATCAGACCCCTTTAAAGATTTGCATTTATCTGCTTCTAGCTTTTTAAGTCAACCGCAACTACTTTCTTGACTTGACTCAGCTCATGTCACGGTTGGTGGGTGGCCTCACTTAGTAGGGAGGGTTGCCACCCATCTGGCCGCCGGGGCCCATCTGTCCAGGGCCCATAGGAGGGTAGTCGTCCTGGCGGCCCATGCCACCACTCTGAGAGCGGCTGCCGTCACCGTAATGCTTCTTGCGGAGAGCTGCGAGACGCTTCTTCTTGGTAACGGTGTTGATGTAGGTGCCGATGATGAAACCGATAATGTTGAAGAAGGGGACCCAGAGCTGGTCGGGGAGGAACTTCTGGGCGAATGCGAGGCAGACGGGCGAGGTGATCCAAGAGACACGCATCACCTTCCAGAAACCGACCTTGACGGTAGCACGAACCTGGTGGTAGGTACGGGCACCGGCAATGAGAGCCATAGCAACAAGGTAGACGCTGTTTTGGATAGGGGCAACCTATGAAGGTGTTAGTTTGAGTTGCCTGGGTAGAACTTGTCCTGCCATCTCAAATTGACAAACGCATCATTGGCATGCATCCCCAAGACATTGCCTTTTACAATCTGTCATAATATCACTCCCACCGACTCTCACACCAAACAACACACGAAAACACTTACAATCAAGTTGCTAACAAGAATCTGCAGAATCTTGGCCTTCAAGCTGGTGCGGTTCTTAAAGGTCTTCTGGAGAGCCCAGATCAAAAAGTGACCAAGAGGAGCGCTGACGAGAGCGCCGTACACGGCCATCTTGGGGACACGAGAAGTGAAATAGTTGCCGTGCTTGTTGCGGTCCTTAGCGAGCCACGAAGCAATGAGCTCCTGGGCACTGGCCAGAGTACCGGCAGTGAGCATCTTGGTGCGCAGAGGGTTGGACTCGAGCTCCTTGATGTATGCCTGCTTCTGTTAGTCTGTATTCATGCGATGCCCCATCTCTCGCGCTTCGGATTCGCCGTCGCAAATCGTCATGCCTGACTGGGATCAGAAGCTTCGACTTACAGCGAGATAGCCCTTGGTACCAGCATTTTCAATACCGCCCGTAAGCGCGGTGCCAACGACAGCGGACACGGGGTGCTTGCCCTTGGTGCCGGGGATATTGCCAGCCTCAGCCTGGTCCAGCATGCCGGCCATCTTCTCGGTCGCGCCCGACACCTTCTCCTGCACCTTAGAGATGGTTTCGCTCTCAAACTTGACCATGATTGCAGTTTGTCAGAGTAGGATTTGATGGTAAATGGTGTATGTGTCTCAAAGACTAAGTCGAGGTCGGATGTTTCAGAACCACAACGTCGTCAGATCTTTCGAATCGGCTGGGGAGTTGCGACAAATCCGTAACGTGTTTCTGAGCCCGCGCGGCGCGCGTCGTCGTCGTCGTTATCGATCTCGTCGGGGCGGGTTATCCAAACTAATACGGTGATGACAGCGTCATCAACAGAGGCGACTGGTAGATTGAGTTTACGCGCGAGCGAAGTCTTTTGCTGGCGGAAGTTGAAGGGTCAGCAAGCTGGACCAGGGATGTTATTCGGGCGTCGACCTTGGTTCGAAGCGTCGCTGGCAAACAAGACGGAACAAGAGATAGCAGACGAGTGAAGGAGTAAGAAGACGTTGAGAAGAGTGAGACGGGGGTGGGTCAAAGCCAATTGAGGTTCCTCAAGTTGGTCGGCCAATGGATTTCTTGTTTACAACACCAACATGACGGAAAGGAAATGGAAAGAACAGATTTGAAATAACAATCAGAATATCTTGACAGCAACGCTCACTTTATGACTCAAGTACCAAGACGAAAAAGAAAAAAGTCCAGGGTAGTCGAAACGAAACGAAAAGGCGTACTTACAATAAAGGCACCGTAGGGATAATGATGATGATGATATGAGGAGGATGGTGAGAGAGTGGAGTTTTGGTGGTTTATTGTTGATATGCTGTCTCGGGGGGGGGGCCATGGAAATGAGGGAAGCTCAGCTCATGTCCCCATGGGAGGGAGGCTGGGAGAAAAAACAACACATTTGAAAAAGTCCAACGCAGGTACCATCCACAGCGAGTTGAACCCAGCGTAGTACCTAGCCAGTACGCGCCTCGGGATGAGGGGACCTCGGCTTGCCTGCTATCGGCCAATTAACAACGACTGGAAGATGTTAGCCCCCCCCCCCCCCGGTCCTAATTACAAGAATGGGTTGGTGATAGTGTAGGGAGTCTTCTACGAACCATAGACACTAACCAGCAATATACATGGACACTAACAAACAATCCCCCTCTTTCCCTCCTCCTCTTCTACAGCTCGGTATCAATACAAAAGGATATACCGAGGCCTTCGAACCGAAACCTAGGTAAAGGGGGGAAAACGATAATTGTCCCGCTTGTTGACACTGTTCGGCAAATAGTGCGGGATATGAGGCCCAGCTATGAAAGTGTGGCTAGTGTTTTGACTTGTTCGCAGTCCATCTATCTAACGTAACTGGTGGGGCCTTGTTCGCATCGGCATCCCCCGTGAATCGTCTTTCTCGCCGTTGCCCGTTTGATACCTTGTCCATGGAAATTCTACAAAGGAGAAACTATTTCCGGAGGATGCCGACGTTGAGACTCCGCCAGTTGATGTTGCTAGATAAGTAGTTTTCGAATTCACTTCCTCATGCAGGTGTAGGAGGTCCCTATCGAGATGCCGTGCTTGATACTGAAATCGGTCATCTTCCCGAGTTACGCAAATGAGCTTTGTGTCTATCGTCTATGACCCCGTAAGGTTGGTCTGCGCACAATGTGATAAAGTCTTGTATCAAACGAGGTGAGAGGATTCAATTCATGTCAATCCTTACTATCCTCGAGAAACATTCTCAATACGCCTGCCACCTATAACCTAACACAGAGTATCTTTCGGTCGTGTCCAGAGCCCGCAACCCTTGTTCAAAGTTTCCCATAGGTAATCAAGTCATTCAGAAGCCCAAAAGAAGAAAAAGAAGAAGAAAAAAAATTCCACACCGAGCGACGACTGCCCTCGTCGTTCAGGCTAATCTCCTCCTCGCTGCCGCCTTGTCTATATCGCTCCTCTGCGAC
>JABFEV010001611.1:0-30556 GCA_013618395.1 Fusarium domesticum
TCTGGGCTTATATGCTTCCTTAACTGCCTTCTATATTGGTCTAAGTTAGGCAGCAACTTATGCTTCTTTCACGCCACTTCCGGATGTTACCACGTGACCACCCGATTAGATGCTTTATACATGCTCTAATCTAATAAATAATCGCTATTGTAACAATTATTAGGCACACTAGCTGCTCTTTTAAGCACTCCTCTGTTAGGTGAGACCAGGCCGTGACACTGCTCTAATTATTAAAGGTAGTATAAATGTACTTTGTAAGATAACATGTTAAAAACTATATAGACTAGTAAGAATGGTATATATATTAATTCGCAATTTATAAAACTATTTTAGTTGAGAAATAATCGATTTTTATTATATTACTATTCTAGTTATACTCTCCTAGTGCCCTGGCGACTACCGGGGGTGGCGATTTAGTGTCGACCCACTCTATAGTCTAAACCTCTTCTGGCTTGTTCTCGAAACGGATTTACTTTTCTGGCGTTTATAGTATGTGCAAGCGGTGCCACTCCACCCCTTGCCTGCTAACTCAAGACCAGCGCATACAGCTTCCTTATAAGTGTGAGTTGCAGTTAGTTTCTCAAAGCTTGACAATCTTTCTGGTTATTGCTTAGTCGCGTGGGCTTCGAGAAGACAGGGGTTCCAAGTACCGAGGGAGAGCTATTACCAGCCGAGTTACCCCTTCTCGTTTCTAAGAAGGAGACCTAGGTTAGAGACAGTATTGATTGCAAAGCCCCAACCACGCAATATTAAACATTAATCCGGGGGCATACACCTACCCTTGTTGATTAACATGGTCTTAACATCTCCCCTGACTCCTGACCCAAGCTAATATCGCTTGCGAATACCTTCATCACTCCCTAAACCGCTACATCCAGCCGCACGCGCCTCGCCACACCTCGGGATTAGCGTTTGCTTTGATTTCCTCTTCCCCGATATGCGTAATGATGGCGTTGCGTGGGGAATTGATTTCTTTCCTGGGCCCCGGCCATGTCCGCCCCGTGGGGTGGCTTGAATCTCCACAGATCGGCTATTGAAGAAGTGTTTTTCTATCTGAAATCATAATCTTTGCCAGTATATATTATGATGATAATGCCCATTTGAATTAATCATTTCCTTCCCCAAGACATCAGCATTCCCATATAGTCGGGCCATCAACATCCCATTAACTTCTCTGGTCACAAACATTATGGCTATCCTGCAAGGAAAACATCTTGACTGGGCCATTACTGCCACGGCCGGTTCTGGATTTTTGCTCTTTGGCGTAAGTTTTATTATTTCCTATAATCTTCATATCGTTCTTCAAAAGCTGATTCCAATTTAGTACGACCAAGGTGTCATGTCAGGATTACTGACAGGATATGCCTTTACCGAGACATTCCCCGAGATCGATACCGCAAACGGCGGCGGTGGCAGCTCTTCACTCCAGGGTCTTGTTGTCGCAATCTATGAGATCGGATGCTTCCTCGGCGCCATTTTCTGTCTTCTGTGCGGAGAATGGCTTGGTCGTCGCAAGTGTATCATGATCGGTTGTGTGATTCTTAGTATCGGAGCTACTCTTCAAGCCGCAGCCTTTGGTATCCCTCAGATGATTGTTGGTCGTATTGTTGCTGGCATTGGTAATGGCATGAACACCAGTACTATTCGTAAGTATGACTCTGCCAAGTGTTTGAAAGTCTAAACTGATGTCTATCAGCCGTCTGGCACTCGGAATTGATGAAGGCAAAGAACAGAGGCCGCGGTCTAGCCATCGAGCTTGCCATTAACATCTTTGGCGTCATGCTCTCCTACTGGGTTGACTACGGCATGTCCTACGTCTCCAACGACTCCCAGTTCCGTTTTCCTCTTGCTCTCCAGGTTCTTTTTGCCATCGTCACCTTCTTCGGAATCCTTGTTCTCCCTGAATCGCCCCGATGGCTCATCGCACATGACCGTCACGACGAAGCGCGCGAAATCCTTTGGGCTGTTAGTAAAGATTCCAAGTCAATCAGCAAAGACGATCCTTCCGTTAGCCGAAGTGTGGCCGAGATTCAGAACGCCGTCAAGGAAGAGCGTGATGCCGCCAACGCCGGTAGCTACAGAGCCATGCTCAAGAATGGCGAGCAAAAGTTCCTTTATAGAACTCTTCTCGGTATTGGAGGTCAATTTATGCAGCAGATCTCTGGAATCAATCTTATTGTTCGTGGTCAGTTATTCCATTGCCAGAAGCCTTTACTAACGTTGGTATAGACATATGTAAGATTCGAGTTGTTTCGTTGCCAGAAGCCAATACTAACATTGGTGATAGTATGCACCGGTCATCTTCCAGGAGTCAGTCGGTATGAGCCATAACATGGCTCTACTCCTCGCAGGCTTCAACGGAATTGCCTACTTTTTCTCCTCGCTAATCCCAATCTGGGTTATCGATCGTCTCGGTCGCAGAAAGCTCATGTTGTTTGCTGCAAGCGGACAGTGTGTCTGTATGGCGGTTCTGGCGGGAACTGTTTCCAATGGTGGTTCTGCTGCTGGTATTGTTGCCATTGTTATGCTTTTCCTCTTCAGTGAGTATCTATATGCTATCAAAGTTGTAACATTCGTATATGATTCTAACATTCCTAGACTTTTTCTTCGCCGTTGGTCTCCTCGCAATCCCCTGGCTCTGTAAGTTGACCAACCTTTCTAGCCACCATGTATACCAAAACTAATTATTATAATAATAGTGCCCGCCGAATACGCTCCCCTAGCTATTAGAACACGTGCCGCCGCTCTCGCTACCGCCTCGAACTGGATCTTCACCTTCCTCGTCGTCATGATCACGCCCGTGTCCATCGGCAGCATCGGCTGGAAGACGTACATCTACTTCAGCGTCTTTAACTTTTTCTTTATCCCTATGATTTACTTTGGATATCCTGAGACGCGTCTCTTGTCGCTCGAGCAAATCGATAAGCTCTTCACTGGTGGAAAGATTATGCTTCACTGGGATCACAGCATGGGTGTGCCTGGTGAGGCTTTAGAGAAGAGTCTTGATGGTGAGACTGCAGATGCGGAGCATGATGAGAAGCATGCTATGCATACTAAGGAGTGAATAGGCAAAACGTTTGATTAGTCTTTAGGAGCATGAAATGAAAAGTTTGCTCTTTAAGGGTTTTAAATACGTTGATGTATAGTTTCGCACATAACAAGCATCAGGGTTATCTTAGCTACGGTATATATCATAGTTGAGATTATAAGTAGGTCAAGCATTCAAACTTGGATATTCTTTAGTATATAATCCAAATGTCGATACATTACAAAACACATATTGCCGCTCTATTTTATCTACGATAGATTAGGTATTAATCTAGGGCAAGGTTTCCAATCTACTAATAGACCAAGAGATATAACTAGTAATTGACTGTAAATGGGTAATGTGGATAGGGTGAAATCAGAATGGTATAGGTATATTCGTATTGGTATTAAGACTTTAACTTGCCGAGTTATTAACGATGTCTCGGTGGTTTAAGTTTTCTGCGTGACGAAGGTCACGTGTTAGCAGAGCTTTTAGACCGGAGTTTACCCGATAGGTTAACACCCTCCCTCACATTAACACACCGGTCTGGTTATTAAACACACTATTGTAAAAAATGTAAATTTCTATTAGTAGTTATTGTATTTAATAATGTTGTATAACTCAAGGAAAAATATTTTAAATTATATAATATACTGTATATGTGAGGGCAATATAACTTATCTCTCCGTTACCGGTATATCCGTTTTATCGGGGTATGTTGCATCCACTCTCCCTCCTCCAACTCACAACTATGGATCTGTTATTGGCTCCGAGCGTAGAGCATGACTAACATTCCCACACTTGACTCCAGACCGCACTCCGTATCGGCCCTCGTTAATCTTTCACATGAACCTCTTTTAAGCCTGGTACTTACAACATCACATGTGTACCTGAAAGGGGGTTTTGCATCCTTTCTCAGCCAGCTAATCTTTAAGGAGCCCCAGAGCCTGCTTTGAGCAGCGTGCTGGAAACCAATGTTTAATTAAATAATAAATAGCAGGCACCTAAGTATTGCATCTTCTAGCCGTGGGAACGTGCGGTGAGCGAGATGCCTATGCTTTAAGCTCCGCCCCCTTAAACTCCAAATCATCGGATATGTGTGGTGCATCTGGCCTCTGGCCAAGGATGACATTGATGTCCTGTGTTTGAGTAACAAAATTTAGCTCCCAATGTCCACAAATGAGGTCGCGATAGACGTGTACTTACAGGTCCTTCAAAAGTCTTTCCATATACCATCCAGTATATGCTAAGAAGAATAGCAAAGATTCCAATGACGACGGAAACGTAGTCTAGAGAGGTTGTTAGAGTCAGCACACAGACTTGGGATGTCTTCTTACTCATTGAGCTTGCAGTAACAGGAACTGCCGGCGGGAAGCAGAAGAACTAGACTCTCGGTTTAGTATGCAATTTTTGGGACGTTTAAATATTTCATGGGCGAGCTTACCACAGATGTTACAAGAACATATAGAACAGCAATCCAGTTTAGGATCTGCCCTCGAAGGTATCCCAATCTCCAAGGCGTCTCGGGGGATCGAAAACCATCGAGGATATCCCTACCTCTCACTAGCAACACGACGATTGGGAGCGAGTAAGAAACGTTGAGGAATATAGTACATGATGCAATGAAGGCGTTAAAAGCGACAGCTGGCCCAAGATAAAGCAGACCAAATGCTATGTTGAATACGTAGGTGAGACCAATCGCGCGCACCGGCACTTCGAGTTTGGGGTGGATGTGGTTGAGGTATGAGTGACAATATATTCCCTTATCACGAGCCATGGAATAAAGCAACCGGCTGGCGCTGGTCAAGGAGCCATTTGTTCCATGGACAAAACATATAGCTAGCATCAAGCTCAAGATGCACGCGGCGGCCCGGCTGCCAGTTGCTTGAAGAATGAGCTCGATAATAGGCATGCCGGTCGATGTCGCCATGATGCCTGGAAGGTCTGTTAATGTGAAGAGGAGTACTAGAATAAAGACTGTGCCACTGTTTTAATTAGCAAGTGGGATCATATAGGGCAAAGTGTTGACATACGTAGTTCCGCCAACGCCAATGGCATATACCATGGCTAGAGGAGCATCTTGAGACGGGCTTGGCATTTCTTCAGTCATGTGTAGGACCGCGTCGAACCCAATTAGAGACAGTGCAGACTGAAGGAGACCAAGGAGCCAGGCAATACCATCTGTCCAGCCAGTCTCGTTGTTATAGGTCGCGAAAACAAAAGTAGTATCAGTTTTATCTGACATAGTCAAGAGAACTATGCTCGCGATTACTACACTCAATATTGACCAGTATACTGGGCAGCCAGAGTTAGCCAGCTATAGTGTAATCGGGAGTGTGTAAAGTAGGGCGTCTACTTACGGGCGAGGTTATTCCATGCACCGAGGATGCGATTGCAGGTTACCATGGAGGCGGCCGAGAAAGTGAGGATGGCGAGGAAGATGAGATACGTCTTCCAGGGTGCTCCGGTATAGCGACCCTCGGAAGCCACAACGGCGGCGGCGGATACGAACTGTGCTATAGTCCCAAGTTAGCTGCTGCTCTATTGACAACGCCGAGTGTAGCAATATACCTGAAAAAAAGCACTCTGTTGTGACCAGTGTGAGCCAGCCAGCGATGTTGATCCAGCCTGTACAGAAGCTCTGTGTTCCCGCATGTCAGGTCCGTCACTGTTGACAAGATAGAATCACATCTTCTTCTTACCATAACCATCTTCCATTGCTCGTTGCACAGGGCGTAGCAGAAGTGGTATTGACCACCCGCAGTTGGCCAGATAGCCACGAGCTCTCCCAAGCTTGCTGCCAGGGCAAAGTTGCAGAAAACACAGAAGATGAAGCCGTATAAGAAAGCTACTGAACCGCCAGATGGCATCACGATACCAATCGAACCACCCAAACAAATCCAGGTACTGTTAGTTCGCGTTAGAATAACTGATTAAGGAATTCAAGCTTCATCAACGACCAGCGGTCGTATGATTCCGTCATTGTTGGAAGCGCGTAGACCGAGGACTGTGAAAAATCCCAGTATTTAAAGCACTCACTTTAGAATAGCGAATGTCATTGCCACCATGGTCAACTTAGAAAGCCGAGGCCTGAGGTGGCCCTCTGTTGGATTATCAGTTCCATGGCTAGTCATGGTGATGAAGTCAATAGTCAAGAAGATTGAAGCACAACAAGAACAAGCAAAGAAGGCTTTGGGATATTGAAAATGTGATTCTAATTAGGAGAGAAAGAGAGAGGGGATGTTTGCTGGGGCGATGGCTGACTTATTCTACTGCCAGAGCACGGCTCAGAATGCCCGGATAACGTGCAACCACGACTCCTCCACGGCTGGTCTCAGTATACGGAGTTAAGATCCGACACAGCGAGAGGGCGAGGTAGCCTCATGAGATAAGGGGGTTTCACTACTAGTACTAGTTCAAGTTTTTAGGTTAACTACGCGAGGCAGCTTGAGAGTTCATTTCTGATACTACCTCCTGAATGGTCAATGGCACCAACACACACGATCGACTTCTGCCATAACGTAATAGACTGCTTAATAGCTAACAGTTCTTGACAAGGACCAGTCCGGATTTCGAGACCGTCCATTCTTGATATTAGATCTCGAATGCAGGCGTTAACGCTAGGTAGTAGGATATGCATATCACAGGCTCGGTAACTTCACAGAAGTAGCAATGTCAGTCTAAAGTTACCTAAAAAAGGATAGCCCTGTCAATCCCCCGCACTTTACCGCTCATCGAACGGTAGGGAAGGATGAACAGCCGTGATAAGCCCCATGACGAGGCCTAATATAGCATGAGTTCCCTCATGACTCGACATAGTGCGTGGAAAGTACGGCATGTAACATGAATTGTGACATAGTATAGTTGTATTACATGAACAGATCTCGACACCGACTACCTAGCACATTGCAGCACTTCAACCACGAGCTGTTTCCTTTCTAATCACCTTTAGTAATTCCTGTACTAGATTTTGCTAAAAACTTGACTGATGTGACCCGGTCACTTGCTGAAGTGACGATACAAATAACGGACTGTAGTTAATAGTTATATTATTAGGTCGTTTTCGTAGCCTCTAGACCAGAAGCTTTCCCCCTGTTGCTAGGGCGTAAACGAATCCTGGTAAACCTCGTCCTGTTTCTTGGATATCCAGCTTCGCCTGAGAATCTTTAAACTGAGCATCAAGTATAGCCAGCACATTGAGACTAATGGTACTTTGATTTCCACACCGGACTTAAGAGTAAGCGACATGGTTAATCAGTAATATTACTAGTGGCCCGGTACTCGTAATGTAAGAAACACTGCATATACATTGAACAAATAATGTATTGGCTGTCGACACGCCCATAGAATCGTGACAGTAGTTGCTATGCAACAAGACAGATGGACTATTCAACGTCGTCGACGTGGAACATCGCCAGGTGATACCTTGAGACCTAACAAAGTTAATTATTCATTTATCCCACTGCTCCATAGCTTTACACTTGCCACTTGTGTTATGTATTCATAAAGAGTCATGTCTTAATTTGGCCAGCCGCTCGTGGGCCTCGGTGTAACAAGGGCCAGCGCCGGACGTTTACTAGTCGACCGAACTAATTCATCAGGAGCATCTGGACCTCAACCAATGCTTGTGAGTTTATTTAATATGGGTTTCGAACGAGCCTACGCCAAACTCTACTAGATCTTCAGGGCGGACCGAGTCATGGGACGGTAAAGAGTATAGATACTGTCTCGTCGCAACTTAGAACCGCCTTCTCTGAACTCGCATCTATTGTATACGGACTTGGAATCATGCCTGGCCGCTTTTCTTGATCCTGGTAATTCCTTTGCCATTGCCGACATTAAAATAGCACCGATCACCTGGAATTCCTAAATATAAGGCGAAGAGAGGCGTTCGATGAGCAGCTTGTCAAATCGAATGTAGTTATCTAGAAAGTATGTTGACTGTCGGACTAAGGATAAGTCCAAGAAACCTTGTACATGTAAATAAAATATCACTAGTCTGCTCACAGGACAAATACCGTCTTAACTCTACGATATGAAGAACAGGGATATATTATCTTTCCGTCTCACGCTTTGGATGGGGCCCAACCTCTTTAACACCCTCCGGACTCGAGCGATGAGTACCGGAGTATCTCTCAGAGGGAAATGGGCAGTCCCCAATATCGACACTTTCTTTAAACACGGCTCTCATAAAGCACTTATAATGTGCTTAGTTCCTTCCGGCATACATCATAGGTACGACAGAGCTTGACTAACTAGCTGAGGTCGACGGTGCATTCTGCAATTTCCTTTTGCAACAAACTCACAAGTCATAGAAGCAATGTTAGGGCGAAATGACAAAAAGATACCTCTGTCCTTCCTAGCTGCATGCTACTTCCACCCATAGCGTTCAAGTTTCGAGTACAATTAAGAATTCGTTAAATACTTTCCACCTGATATTTGATTCTGGCTCTGGTGGCCGGAGGCCTAAAGCCGCGTGATAGTAGTCGTTCTTAATGTCGAACAGTTTGGAGAGCTGAACCTACTTGAGTGACGGGTCCAGCATGTTGAGGGCCGAAGTTTCTTCTTCATCTTAGCCATGATCTTGGGAACTTGGATCAATATCGTGACGTTTCCGTCTAACCGACTTTCGCATATGGTCTTGAACCTTCAAACAATGCCCAAGTCAGGGATGTGACGACGCTCAGTAATGCGGTATAGTGCGAGGACTAACGCCGTTTTCCTCGACACATCTCAATGCAATAGTAGGCTCCTCTGAGACGCATGTTTGAGCCGGTATCACCTTCAACCCAGGCAGTCATGTGGATGTCAAGCGCTGACCTCGGGGTCCAACAACGACATAAACCTTGTTGTCTTTTCAAGCGAACTCTTGTCTTAATATCTATAGTTAATGCATTACTCTTCCAATATCAAATTCTTTGTCAAGTTCAAGTACCCGTACTTCCTCGAGGATCGCACATCTCTGACGACTCTGGGGTTTTCTAGTTAAAAGTCAGGGAGGCTTCGGCTGGCATCGTTGCTTTGCCATCTTGTCGCCTTGGCGTTCTGGTAAATTTTCACGAGCTATCAGCTCCGGTCGTCTCATCGCTCTTCCAGTGTGATAAGAAAGTCTGATGAACCCACCCAGGCACGTTTAGTATCGACCTCAGGACGGGAGTTTCTACTAATGCAGAACCCCTACTCCTGCTTGTGTAAAGTTTCTATTAGTATAGAATTCCTATTAAGACTCAATTCCGACTACTATAAGATTCCCACTGATGCAGGATTGCTATTATTGCGAAACTCTTACTAGTATAGCACATTTCTTTATTTAGAGTCTCTCTTATGGGAGGACTAGTAGTGTGTCTTTCGAGTTAAAACCAAGATACTGAGAATGAATATCGTGTAAGTGCACTTGTATCAAAGGGTATTCTTCGTATGGAGCTAGAAACTTTTCGAGGGCCGACCATTGAAGGATAGTATTCAATAACATATATTTCGTGGTTAGGAAACAGTGTAATGAGCTTTGACAGCCTGTATGTTACCTCTAGGCTGCCCGACAGCAGACTTTCTGCATTTCATTCATTCGCTACAAGAGAAAAATAATAATGATAATTACAACCTAGCCTTGTAGGCAACATAGATAATCTTAAGGTCGAGACACCCATTCTATGCCTCCCTGGGCCAAAGCTGACTGGAATGCCGCGCCTGGGCCTCTAAACCACTTCGCAACAAGCCTGCTATGCCTCATATCCTGGCCGAAAAGGCCTTGTAGACAGAAATGGTCCAGTCACACTAATGCGCACATGATGGCCATCTATTCACTTCAACTAGAGCTGGTTCTGGATGTTGACAAGACGCTGAGTAGCGGTCTCGGTCTTGTGGAATCTCCACGCCTTGATTTTCCTCTCAAAAAGCTCATCAAGCTCGGCCGCAGAGCGTCTATGGCAACATTAGTCTAGTTTAAATCAAGGATTTGCATGTAACTCACCCCTTGGTCTCAGGAATCAGAAGCCACATGCCAATTACAAAAGGAAGTCCAGTGCCAGCATAGAACCAGCCAGTCTTGAATCCCCAGTTCCACTGATGAGCATTGATCATGTAAGGCACGAGAACGTTCATAACGATGCCAACCACGCAAGTAGCAGCAGCGCCGAAGCCTGCGGTATAAGGACGAAGCCGCTGGGAGGAAATCTCACCGATATAACCCCAGCCAGCAGCTCCATTGGCGGTCATACCGATGTCTAGAAACTTGTCAGTCCTGAATAGTTCTGTGATCGGATAAGGAAGACCAGGGAAAGGGAGTTGGGAAAGGAAGAAGCAGCGAGGGGCTTACTCCAGAAACAAGCAAAGAGTACAAAGATGTAGTCCATCGCTTTGACCTTCTTGACCAGGCCGAGAATGCCAATCACTGCACAAGAGACCATCTCAAGTGTGGTAGCGCTGCATGCCATCCATCGACGTCCAACGCGGTCAGCCAGAAGAATGACGATGATGATGGTAGCAATGTTAATCGATGAGGTGATGACCTTGACGGTAAAAGGCTTAGCAACTCCAGCTTGCTGGAAGAAGTAAGTACCGAAGCTGGAAAAGAGTGTAAGGCCGAGGAATTGCTGAGAGAGGTTGGCCCAAAGAGCAGTAACGGTTCGTCTCCCGTCAGTGCCTCGGAAGATGGAGGTCCAGCTCTGGCGGCGTTGTTCAGAAGCAAGGGATCCCTCGTGTTCGGCAGCAAGAATCAGGACTTGAAGCTGTTGTTCAATATCGTAGCCTGGCACGCCACGATGAAGCTTGATCAACATCTTGCGAGCACGATCGTAGTCCTTCTTACCTACGCACCATGCGGGCGATTCCGGAAGAAAAACGTAGATGAAAAGCATCAGAGCGACCTGTGCCCATTGCGTGTAGATGGGCAAAAGCCAGTCCATCTCATGTGTTTGATTGAGATTGTTAAGTGCAACATGGGCGCAGAATGAGCCGACAGTCCACCAGAAGCTGTAGCACATGAGAAGGCCACCACGAATACGAACAGGAGCGATTTCAGCGATGTAGACAGGTAAGGTCGACTGAAGACAGCCCACCCCGATGCCAGCAAGTAGCTTGGCTACAAGCCAAACGGGCCAAGTACGAGCAAGTGATTCTGTCATGACACTGAGTGCCAGGACAAACCAGTAATAGTACATGGCAACTTTGCGACCGAATCGACTCGATATAAAGGGAACGGAGGCCATTCCGATGACTTGACCGACGGACATGATGGAACTCCATCCACTCATGATTGGGGAGTCAAGGTAAGGAGCACCCGTTTCGTCGTACTTTGTGGCGAATTCGTGGACGAAGCCCTTGTTGGCGACGATACTAGCGTTGATACCGATTTGATAGCCGTCCGTGGCGGCTGAGAACGCAGCAAAGAAACAAGCAGCCGTAGCAAGCTTGAACGTCTTGACTGTCTCCCAGGGCGTGAGGAGTTCGTAGCCTGATGTCGCCTGGCCCTTGCTAGCAGCATCTACAGCAGCTTCCGACTCCTTGAGACCAATCTCAACAGGAGCCTCGGCATGCTCGACAGGGTCGGTGGGTTTTTCTGTAGGGTGGAACATTGTGGGAGTCCTGGAGAGAGACTTGGCTCATGGAGGACAATCTGGGGAAGTGGGGTTGAAAGAGTCGATACTTTTCCCTCTATTTAACAGTTCGAAACTCGGGGTGAGTTGGCACGAGGGACAGGCTCTGATATCTCTGGATTTGGATAAGAATGCGGAGGCGACGACTCATGAGAGAGGTTGTATTACCGGCTGGTCGGACGGACGTATGCACCACAACCTCCGGGCCGGGGCTAAACCATCTAATGGGGAGGTCTGTTGGGAAATATGTCCGGGGTGTCATTGCGATTGTTTGACGAATAGAGGTGGACAGATGGCGAGTACGCGCTTGGCTAGGCTAGATGCGAAGGAGTGGAATCCACGCATGGTCAGAGAGTGCTGCTAGTAGTAATATGATAATCCGGAGGTTTATGGCTTGTCAGGAAAACCCTTCAACCATTACTCTCTTGAAACCTGATCTACCCTCACCCAATCCCCGCCATGATAACCTCCGCGTTACCTCCACATTACCTCCGCATTACCTCCGCATCACCAGGTGTTTTTGCTGCTAGGAGTTGTTGAATTTCACCGACGTGGCTGATTACTTCCATGATGACTCACAAGTTGGCCGGGATGGTTGAATTGTCTGGTCATGAGGAACTGTGTTAATGAAGCATATCCTGTTCTGGGGAGAGTAAGGAGCTATAATCGTCAAGTTTAGGTAAGTGTGGTGTGGTGAATTGTTGGTGGTCAACTTGTATGGATAGGATAGTTCAGGGGTCTACACTGTGACTTATTGGTAAGTCACATCCATTTTCATAGTTGACATCTAACTGCTAAATACCCTAAATCATCAATTACATTAGGATTGGGACAACTCTGCTTGCTTTCGGTCTTTACCGCATGAAGCGTGCAACGTGGACAAGTATACGCTTGGTATAGACTATCCAGCGATGTTGGGGTAAAAGTTGGGCTAATAGCTTGGAGCAACGTAACCCTTCCGTAATTAAGTAAAGTATATGCAACTGTCCGAGGCTATCGTCCACAGTTTTTAAAAGTCTCCGCGTACTCGTATCAATCACGGGGTTTGAACGGGCGGTAGATGCTATCGCATTCTAATGTATTGGAGTTCCATCGATTCGTTCTCGCCCGAGGACATAGGGCTTGGCTACAGAATTCGGGATATCATTTCACGAATATAAACTCATGACAGAAGGGGCCGGAAGTTATGGATTTGGATGTAGCAGTATTACCGGTATGACCAAAGGAGGACAGCGAAATGGTTGTACGAGTGGGTGAAGCGGATGAGAGCGGGATACAAACGGAGAAACAAACACCCTCTGTCCCAGCAAAGTCTTCACCACTTGAAATAACTTCCGGCAGATGTGTGGACACCATTAACTAGGGTTGTCTCCGCGCTTGGGGATGATCCTCGGTCGGGAAACTGTCCGAAACCCCTCCCGACAGCCAAGGTCATGTGGTTGAGTCAAGTTGGTAAATGATGGTTTGACATTCTTAAGTTGTCATTCATCTGTCGTGACTGGGGATTTTCACTACTATCTCTCCTATTCTGTTTCGGTGGGTGCCAGGCCGCCTAATACAAGTTGGAAAATGGCGTCGGTGATTGATGTCCAATTCGAGCATTTTCATGAGCCCAACACAATTGGTGTTGATATCGCAACACCTAGAATATCATGGAGAATTCAGACCGGCCATTCGTTCAAGCAAGCTAGCTATAACATCGAATTGACAGAGTACGGACCCGACAACAAAGAGACTGGTGTATCGACAGCAACACGACAATCCATTCATACCAGACTCGTTCCGTGGCCTTTTGAGCATTCTCTTCAATCTCGTCAAAGAATCTCCATTCGAGTGAAACTTTCGGACGGGCAAGATGAGACGCCATGGAGTCAACCGGCCTATCTGGAAACTGGTCTCATGAACCGCGAGGACTGGACCTGCGATCGAATTGCTGCGCCCTGGGGCCCCGGCACTACGGCAGCAGATCCTGAGCAACTTTTCAGAAAGGTCTTTCATCTTACGGGTCCCGTTGAGCGAGCACGACTATACATTACTGCTCAAGGAGTCTACGAGGCGGAAATTAACGGCAATCGTATCGGCGACTATTTCCTAGCTCCTGGATGGACTGCATATGATAAGAGACTACAGTACCAGACTTACGACGTCACATCCACTGTTATCAAGGGTGCTAATTGTATCGGCGTACGTCTTGCTGAGGGCTGGTTCTCTGGTCGGATTGGCTTCGAAGGAGGTCATCGAAATATCTGGGGTCCCCATACCGCTCTACTGCTGCAGCTTGAGGCTGTCTACGCCGATGGCACGTCTGAGATAATCACATCTGACGGCTCATGGAACGTCACAAAAGGACCCATCCGGGTTGCGGAGATCTACGACGGGGAGACTTATGATTCCAGCTATGAGATTGACCGTTGGTCATGCGCAGACATGAGAGACAACGCTTGCTGGAAACCAGTTCTGTTGCTTTCCCTTCTCCCCGTATCCACGGAGCTCACGGCGGGTTATGGAGAAGCTGTCCGTCGAGTCGAAACGATCAAGCCGGTGGAAAAGATAATTAGCCCCTCTGGCAAACTGATACTTGATTTCGGCCAGAATCTGGTAGGATATCTTCGACTTTGGAATATTAAAGGCCGCCGTGGAGACCGCATTACTCTTCGGCACGCCGAGGTCTTGGAGCATGGAGAGCTGGGAGTTCGACCGCTTCGGATCTGCAAAGCGACTGATGAGTTTTATCTCTCAGGAGACGAGGATGGTGAATGCTATGAACCTCGCTTCACTTTTCATGGCTTCAGATATGCTGAGATCGACGGCTGGAATGGTGAATTCGACATGTCTTGTGTCGAAGCCATCGTTTGCCATACCGACATGAAGCCCGTTGGTGACTTTCAATGCTCTGACCCGCAACTGAACCAACTATACAAGAACATCGTCTGGGGAATGCGCGGGAACTTCTTGTCCGTCCCCACCGATTGTCCGCAACGTGACGAACGTCTCGGCTGGTCGGGAGACCTGGCTCTTTTCGCCCCTACGGCCACTCTCATCTACGACTGCTTCGGCATGCTAAAAGGCTGGCTTATGGATCTGGAACATGACCAAAACGTACTAGGAGGCGTGCCACCTATGGTTAGTCCCAACGCTACACTTCCAGATCCAATCTGGTGCCGAAGAGTTCCGTGTGCCATCTGGCATGATGTTACTATTTTGGCTCCTTGGGCACTATACCAAGAGACAGGAGATGCGAGCATTCTCAGCCAGCAGTACAACAGCATGAAGACTTGGATGGACGTGTTGCCGCGAGATCTAGAGGGTGCGAAACACCTGTGGGACCCAGCAGTCTTTCAACTTGGTGTATGTATACCAGAAAATGTTTTTTTGAACCTCTGCCTAATTGACATCTTTTTTGCAGGACTGGCTTGATCCAGCAGCACCGCCAGATGCGCCTTGGAAAGGGGCAACGGACGCTAAGATGGTTGCCAACATGTTTCTCCTGCAGAGCCTGAACCTGATGGCCAAGATTTCGGTAATCATCGGTAAACATGATGAGGGCATCAAGTTCAAGACAGAGTTGGAACATGCCAGGAGCCAGTTCCAGGACGAATACGTTACCAAAAACGGTCGCTTAGTTTCTGACTCACAAGCTGCATACGCTCTTGCCATATGTCTCGACGTTCTCACACCCGGGCAAAAGTCCCGGGCTGCAACTAGACTTGTGGAACTAGTAAGGAAGAACAACTTCAGGATCGGAACTGGCTTTGCAGGGACTCCTTATCTATGCGAAGCCCTTGTTTCTACAGGATACGCTCAAGTGGCTTATGCCATGTTACTCGAGAAGAGTTGTCCTTCGTGGCTTTACCCCGTTACTATGGGAGCCACTACTATGTGGGAGAGATGGGATAGCATGCTGCCTGATGGTAGTATCAATTCTGGCGAGATGACATCTTTCAACCATTACGCTTTTGGCGCTATTGCCAAGTTCCTGTATGAAAGACTTGCTGGTTTACAAAGAGTTGATCCTGGCTGGACTCGAATTCGCATTGCTCCCGTGATAGGGGGAGGGTTCACAAGCGCCTCGGCATCTCACATCACTCCACATGGCAGAGCTGCTTGTTCTTGGAAGGTTTCAAGCTTAGAGGGCTCCCGAGGCTCCGAAACGTTCAAGATAGCAGTCACTGTGCCTCACAACACTACTGCTGAGATAGTGATGCGAGAGGGCCGAGGCGAGAAAGTGGTGGCTGTTGATGCTGGGGAATGGGAGTTTGAGTCAGTCTTTGAGAGAGACTATACGTGGCCAGTTTTACCACTAAAGTCTAAGTCATAACAATACAGCGGATCTTTCGAGTTCTTATATGGCGAGAGGGTTCCGTTCTATCTATCTAGATGTGCCCTCAAGAATCTATCACACTTCTCCTATGATGAACCATCTCTGCATCATCAACATGCTCCATCGCCGGTCCTCGCTTGCGCTGGCCTTGAAAATCTCACGACAAAGTGAAGCTTCCACAGATCCGGATGAGAAGTAGCATGTATGTCTGTACTTAAGACACACATTATAGAACTTTCAAGCCTACCCATGGTTACTGAAATAACAGGTCGGCGCTCATACAGTTGGGTGATTATGTCATAGTTTCGCTCCAACTGAGACCTGGCAGCTGCCAGCTCGTCCTCGTCAGTGCTGAAAAGAACAATATGTATCTGGACTGTAGATGCCATGACTAACAGGTAACCAACGAGGGGGTGCAGGAGATTCGTCTCGGGACATTGTTTCGCTTGCTATTGCAATGAATATAAGACTAAACTAGCCTTAGTAAGGGCGTAGGTGACCTACACTTTTGCCTGCGGCACAACGGTCTATTTTATGCGACACTTGCTATATGAGACCACATCGTGTCTCCGCGGGATGCTTGCATCTTATGGTAAAGTCTTGGGCTCTAGGACTAGAGTATGTTGGGGATGCAGCATTAAACATGCCACCCAGAGAGGAGTAGAATAAATGCTGGCCTACATAGTTGTAGTTCATGTGGAGGTTGATAAAGATGATTCCAAACCCTTGTTCAACCCAGTACGTAACTTTCTCGTCCATGTGTTGCATTCGATGAGACAGGTTTGACAGTCAGTTGTCTTATAGAGCTGACAAGTACAGAATTGGTTGTGTTGATTTGTCAAGACACATGTACTCAGCTGCAGTCTCTGTGTTGAGTGTAATGACTCTATAGAGCAAGCAAGCTGTTGAGATTGACAAAGCACGCGAGTAGTGAGGGAGACGCTTGTTCCGCCCAGGGTTGGAGGAGTGGAGAATTGGGGTCTGCTTGGCTCATTAAGTCAACAATTCAACAGCCTACGTCGCTCATTTCAACGATTAACCCCTTGCTCATCGCGAGCCCGGGTCTGCATGTATGCCAGATTGAGTAACATGAGCCATCCTGCATGCGATCGTATAGTAAAATGCTTCCAGTCATGGCTGGATGTGCTGGAATGCCGCTCGATCGTTGACCAAAGCCTCTGAAACGGATTGTGTTGTCGAAAGGCGCTGGATCTAAGATGATGTGTCTTGTGGTAGCGGGACTGGGCAAAGACTAGTGCTACTTGAGTGGCAGGGGATTGAAAAGCAGGAGAGTTCCTCAAACGTCGTAGTATTTCCTATAAGTCAAAGTAGCTACCAAATAGTAGAAGGAGAACTAAAATACAGTAAGACGCTTGGTTATTGAGCTTCTTACGTACGCTGGGACTTCAATATCCTGCGATATTATGCGCTTCACGAGGGTTTGGCATCTCGTATAGAAATGACGGGGATGGGTTCATTGCTGACTGGTAGTTTGACGAAACCGCTCGTACATATATATTCTACCCAAAATCCTTATCTTGTGGCATTTTTAATAAATGCAGACTTTGAAGTCTCCTGATTACCTGGCATAAAACTAGGACTAGACTGTTGAGCAAGACACTTTGAATATACGTCGATATCTTAGTCAACGTAAGAGGGTGCAAAACTACTGTTACTGCCTTGAAGAAAACTCTGAAGTTGATAAATTGTTGGCATAATGTATAGGGTCTGTCGTTATAAATGTTCCAGAGAATTCTAAAATAAAGCTTAGATAAATAAACCCGTAAATCAGATCGTGCAGCAGGTGAAATCAGCGTTAACTGTTCAAATGTCGCATAAAATAGACCGTNNCCTACACCCTTACTAGGGCTAGTTTAGTCTTATACTCATTGCAACATCAAAGAAGACAGGTCACACGAAGTTGAGGGGAAGCAGCAGAGACGACAGTCAGTCGAACTTCACGACGGCTAAAACATTGTTGATAAGTTTTGTGCCAGAGTCGTATAATAGTGTTGTTCCACCGCATGGCAGGCATGTAGAATAAGAGACCAGGAGATTTAATACAAATTTTGAACTTGATACCTAGTGTGCTTTATTGCTGGAATTATAGCCAATCTTGGACATGTGCTAGATTATCTGTTGATTAGACACGCAACCGAGTACGAAGGACCTTCGAGTTATAGTTGTTGTTCATGAGCAGCCAATCTTAAATAGACTCAGCTTAAAGAGAACCTGTCAAGTATCAGAAGTCTAGAGTCACATTAGACTTGAACCTGTTGAACCTTCGGTGAGAGCGGCTCATGGTGGAATAATTCAACCAACCACATCCCGATCGTTGAAGGGGCGAAGCGCTCCAACCAGCACGTAACATTCATGAGTCTCGTGGTCGGGCCATCTAGTTCAAGCTTTGTGCGCTCAAATAGCATCCTCTGTCTCCTAGTTGTGTAGTATTTGGCTGATTTAAGGGGTTGAGCTTGGCCGCATGTCACCTTGAAGACTAATAACCTTAACCTGAACAAGAATTGCCACGAATAGACTCCTACGGACATACCTAGCTTGTTCGGACACTAAGGCGAGGAAGTTTCAAGACAGGGAATCATACTTGCTGACCGACCATAGAGACTCATTCCCATCACCTTAGTGGCGGGAATATGCTAGTGATTGCCCCCCCTCCACCAACTAGGATTACTACGGAGCTGAGGCCTTGTTTGGAACCATCGCAATGGATCAGGGGAGGAGAAAGACGTTAGTGCACCGACAGTCCGTGAAGAATGTGTATAAAAGGATGCAAGCCAGATGGCTCATTACCACTTGATTACTCGGCCCATCAATCTACTCTTCAACTATCTGGAATAGCTACCTCTCATCAGCAATCTTCAATCATCTCTTGCCTAGCACCACCAACATTTCAAAATGCACACACCTAGCCTTCTCCCTGTCTTGGCCGCCCTTCCTGCGGCTATGGCCTGCCTCGGTTACACTGGTGGTGTTCCCAAGGCAACTGGTAGCAAGTCTCTCAGTGCGCCACAAACCCTCAAGAAGGGCGAGGTCTTTGATGCCGGCTGGGTTCGGTATGACCGTGGAGTAAAGTGCAGTGGCCAGGCAGAGGGCGGTAAGTTGACTCAAACGTCTTGAGCCTCTCAGACACTCAATGTACTAACGGTCGTTATTAGGTTCCGCTGATGCTGTGTTTATCCTCGAGGATGGTGCTACTCTCCGCAATGTCATCATCGGTGCCAACCAGCGCGAGGGTATTCACTGCCAGGGCTCCTGCAACGTCGAATTCGCCTGGTTCGAGGATGTTTGCGAGGATGCCATCTCCATCCTCGGCAGCGGCACTGCCAACATTATTGGCGGTGGTGCTTACAAGGCCTCGGACAAGGTTATCCAGCATAACGGTTGTGGCCACGTCAACATCGTGAACTTCTATGCCAACGACTACGGCAAGGTTTACAGGTCGTGTGGCAATTGCAAGGGTAACACTAACTGCAAGCGCTCAGTCCACATGGAGGGTGTTACGGCCGTTGATGGTGGTGAGCTCATGGGCATCAACACCAACTATGGCGACAAGGTAAGAAGCCCCATCGAGTATACCCAGTCAACGGAATAAGACTGACAGTTTCCTCCCATAGGCTACATACTCCAACAACTGCTTCCCCAGTGGAAAGGCCCAGTGCCAGGGATACAATGGTTGTGACAAGTCCAACGGCGAGTGTGAGCCCTCTAAGGCTGCCAAGTGCTAAGTGGCTCATTAGATCGAGAATTGCACATTAGTCAATTGCTCCTCTTCTCTGGCTCTGCTTCTGGTGCGTGCCCGGTGCTCCGCCATGTAGGATTGATTACATTGGTCTTTTTGTATATATTTTATCTTACAGTACAAACCATGTCTGGAATGACAGCTTTTTCCTATGATTTTGGCCGCATAAAACTTCGACTTCCTAAGTTATTAGCGATAGCTTAGCGATTAGAATTTTAGTCTACATCTGGGTCACCTGTCCTGCTCCTATTGACCCGAGGTGTACTTACTCGGTCAACACCTTCACACTTTTATGCCACTTCTTCTAAACCTCTATCCCTCCTATTCTCATTAAGATCACTTTATTCATTTTCAGTGTTTTTTTACTCATAAAGTGCACCTAGTATGACATATCGTTCAAACAATAACCCGTTATGCCTATGTCACGGAATGAAAATCGCTACTTTTAAACGGCTATTACCACGCAGACTTCGTGTATAGACGTCAGTCGCTCGGTACATAACGTCGACGCTCCCCACAGAGCGGCAATCAGTCATAACACCCAGGTCAAGACCCTGACTCGAACTTTTCACCAAGTACCGGCATGTCAAATCTCGGATTCGATGCCCGATTAGTCTAAAAGTATCTATGCTCGGAAGCAGGGGTTGCGTTTGACAATACGAGTCTTGAAATGCGTATCTTGCTTGTAATTGGTAAGGTGAATACGGAGCAGGCTGAATTGACCATGGATCTGCTACCCCTGGCATTAAATGACATAATAACATTGCAACAGCGTCGGCATCGACGCCTATATTTGGCATGCAACCGAGAGTCTCGGCTCACATATGCATTGATTTTGAGGTCAGCAAGAGCAGAATGGAACTGCCCCCGGAGAGTTCCTCCTGTAATAGAGGGAACGAATGGGATAGGTCATGGATGGGTGACACAGGACAGAAAGAAAGGGGATTTTCACCAAGACAAAAGAACGGAGTGGCCGGCCTCGCAATCAACGAATCTTTAATGAATCTTTACGACCTGTTTTTCATCTCATTTTTTTACCCGACCATGTTGTTCCAAACCGTTCTCGTCCTGTCGGCCGCCTTCACAGCCAGTGCCAACAATGACTGGCACGATCCCTCTATACTTGAACGTACGTTCAGACAACTTAACCCATGGCCCAATAGGTGATGATCGCAATAGCTTTTCATAGGTAGAAGACCCTGTCCCATGGTCAACTCTTTGGCAAACCATGGATACCTCCAGCGAGATGGACTAAATATCTCCCTGGTCAAGCTGCTCTAGTACTAAGTGAGGTGATGTGTACCAAGAAAGCTAACTTCTCGCCGCCATTGAGCATGATGGCAGCCTGAGTCGCAACGATATACACTTTGGTGACAACCACAGCTTCAACCAAACCGCCTGGAACTCAGTCGCCTCGCACTTTACAGGTTCAACGATATCCGTCGAACAGGCCGCAGTAGCTCGTAAAGCGCGCCTTGAAGCAGCTGCTGATGCCAATCCAAGGTTCGCACTGTCGGCTGATGGTATCAAGTTCAGCCTTATCGAAACAACCCTCCACCTGTCTATATTCGGAAGCAGCGGAGAGGGCCATGCAGTTACCGAGTGGGTCAGAGTTTTGTTTGGTAAGCCGAGACCATCTAAGTATAGCTTAAGCTATCATCACATACCGTAATGTTAACACTAGCATATCAGGACAAGAGCGACTACCCCTTGTCGAAGGGTTCACAAGATCAGAGAGGACAATTACTGCCGCGGATATTCTAGGTCTATTAGTAAGACCGTAGCTGCTAGCTCTTTAGAATAATCATTTGCCGGATTCTTAAGAAACTTTTATTATCCTTGTAGAAAACTTAACGTTCTAGTAGATTATAGTCACAAGTCTTAGAATTACATTAACAAGTGACGTATCGTCTTTATCTTATTTATGACTAGGAGACTTATGTCTACTAGTGTACCACTCTGTGCAATTAGTGCGATTAAGTACTATTAGGGTTAGGCTTGGCCTTACCCTTTTGTTGCGTAGAATAGTCTCAGTTGCAAAGATAGTCTTGTATTGTTTCCTGGATTCTCTCAGGACAGTCCATCCTTATATACCTAAGATATCTCCTATATTTAGATGTAACTTTGCATATCTCCGGGAAGGTTATATTTCGGTCCTGCCTTTTGCATATGCATGATCTAGTGTTATAGATCTTGAGTGCATGCTGCGTACATGAAGTTACTTCTTGTTAATGTTTAGCGGAATCTAACAACAATATCCTAGCTAATAATACGATGTCCAGCAATTACTACCAAGTCTAGCTCCATTTCTTCAATAGAGATAGCTTCTATCCGACACCTTGAAGGCGAGGCGGCTAATCCCAAACCACAGCGTAGGAAGAAGACGATTGAGATCAGCGACGACAACGATAGCGACCAGGCAAGCATTAGTGGCGGCAGTTTCGAGCCACTCTAAAGTAACGGTGTTGGAGACGAGGAACACAGTATGTCTCTTTCTCCAGAGATTGGAAGAAGTGAACCCTCAAGCAGGCGCAACTTGGATGTGTCTAACCCCCTCAACACCACAGGCGACAACCTCTTGGACAGCCTATGCGACGATTTTCCTGTGAGCACACCCCTGCCCATTCAGCTCAAACGACCAAACTCAGACAAGTTCCCCATCGATTACCCGAGCAGAACAAATTAACTAACGAGTGCGACAGGCAGTCGAACAGCCCCTCCCCAGCGACGACGACTAGTAGATGAACCATACCTAGGCCGCACTCACGATACTGACAACGCCATGCCCGACGGTATTGATCCCGATGCCCATGGCGACAGCGATAATAAGGAGACGGTGGTAAGTGTACCCGCTGGCAATTCATCGCGTGCTTGGACATGAGCCAATGTCTTGTCTCAATATAGATAGATTGCATCCTTAAAAAGATCGTCAAAAATCTGAAGATGCACGATGAGGGCATTAAAGAAAAACAAGTGCGACTCAATCAATACACCGCCAAGCTAGACAAGGCACGACATGCAGTTGAATCGGGGACTGTTCGCATCGAGGCAGCCAGGCATGCCGTGGACACCGCTGTACGAAACCGACAAGAGGCCGATGGCAAGGTAAACAAGGCCAAGAACCAACTCTCCGAAATCCGTGCGCTTGTTGAGAAATAGAGCGAAGGTTTCTTGACATGCTTATTGGAGGCGCTCCGAGCAACCAAAGACCATTGTGATGTTGCTAAGAAGATGAGCGAGGAGTCTCAGGTGGCCGTCAAGATGTCAGAACAACATGTTCAGGACGCCACAAAGAATCAACAAGCTGCCGTGGCCAATGTTAGAGTCTGGTAGAAATGTTTGATATTTGTCGGCGACACATATCAGAACACGACTACATGAGGGAGGCCTATCTCCTTCATCGCTGGGCTATGAATATATTGACTCACGGTATTGTCCCAGCTGTTCCCAAGGACAAGATTGTTGCAGCACGCAAGGCCATGGAGGAGGTTCTGAGTATGGTCAATAGCATTGACGCAGGGGCTTCGTAGCAAGAAGGATTGACTCTGGAGGTTTCTACTCGTCATTGTTTAACGTGTTCATGTAATGGCCGCAAGTTGTTGGTACAGGAGATCCTCATGCCGTTAGGGAATTGTAATGATTTGGAATTGGTGGAGTTTGGTATGATTTCCTAGAGCGACAATAACTTGATACCCATTTCATCTAATGTCTATTCAGCTTTGCATCTACTTTATCTTTGTCGATATCTAAGAGCCATTGTTTAGGGTTAAAGGGACATCAGCAGAAGCAATAGATCTTCCGTTGGACGGCCTCGATGGGTTCTCAAACTTGTACTTCACATTCATCTGATTCCCCGCATTCTTGATAAAGCAGGAGACGGAACAGAGGTTTCTGCATAATTTTGTTTATTTTCCATTCATTAGTGCTCCATTGTTTGGAAAGTAGCAGAGATCTCTAATGCGGATCGCATTGTTGGGCACTGTCAAGAGATTCAACTTGTGATTTTTGATCTTTATCTTACGAGAGGGGTGGATATGCTCCGTGGAGGTTGAAGTAAAGCTATGGGTACTTTTCAGACGCATTTCGTCTGGCGGACTGTAAACTCGTCCTTGATCATAAAGGTTAGACGCGACCAGGATATCATCTTTGTGTACCAAGACAGTGTAATTATGGTTAAGAGCGGGCTCGAAAACGGGCAGCAGGTGTTTCTTAGTTACACAATCGACAATCATTCGCAAAGTTTTGTTTAGGAAGACTTAATCACTTGTCCCGGACATCACTGGTTAAGCTGAGCGGGAAGCCCCTTTCTCCTTATATCTATAGCGAGACGAATTGTATACTTCCCATTCTCCACGTTACATATTAACGCTGAAGGAAGAAGAAACAAAAATGTTGAGAGCCAAAGTAGAGAATAACTACCAAGCAATCGACTGTCTAATTACTGTGTCCCGATCCAGACTCAATCGAATCGTACGCGCAACGCAATCGATGAGACTGAGCTATGTATAAACAATAGCCGAATACGATAACACTCCAACTAACACAGCTAGCGCAACCAGGGCATTCCATATTAGTGGTTATATTGTCTATTTGAACCCAAGAAGTAATGCAGTGCAATGCAACACTATAGCACACAAAATAATAACACCTCCAAGTAGTAGAGCATGGACTATTGTAGGGGCCAGACATTCCGTTGCATAACCGGTGACGAGAAAGGCAAGACGCGTCCCGATCGTCATGCTACCAAAGAGGGTCTTGATAATGTTTTTTTTTCGCTCCTTTCGTAGCCACTGCGGTATCTCCAGTATGGTAGAGTGACTGATATCTTGCGGCGATGCGAACATCACATTCATGTCGTCATGCTAGTCTGTCTTGTCCTACAGCTAATCCAGCCAAATGAAGCATCGTGTATGCATATAGCCAAGCAATTCTTATCACAACTGTTGTGTGTCACGCTGTAGTTATTGTCTGGCTCTCGGCTAGAGTGTCTGGCATACAGCTTTGCGTACCAAACATCTTTGCCACTACGATCTGATAATAAAAGCCAAATATCCCATCACTAACCCTCATCTAGAGGCTCAACTGATGGAAGTGGCCAAGTTGGCGAAGTAGAGATCTCTAAACTTCTTCACTCTTATGATAATTTACGCTTGTAGAGTCGAATTATTCGTTGCAATAAATGACCCTGGGAAAACTGAAGTCATCGACTTCTTCTTACTCTTGAGTAGCTCGTTAAAGTTGCAACGATGACTTGGGTGAAAGGCTGGTATATAAAGTCCTTGACAATTTCGTCTTGAGGCATTTGTTGGGCCTTCTTCCTTGCACTAAAGCATAACATTTGGCCTTGAAGTCGGCGTCATAATGTCGATCGACTCGTCTGTTTTTCACGAGCAGCCTTTGTGGGGTTTAACAGCCGGACCTTCTGAACGGCCTTCTTCACAATAAATAAACCACCGTTGTTGCTAGTATCCATAACTGAGACTTGAGATTAATAGAGTGAAATTTCAATGGTTGAAACTTGATTGCTTTTCGGCTTCCTATCGACGTCCAGTGACTCACTCTAGGTCGTGGCGGACATAGGTTCATCTGCGAGTATAACCTAGGTTCCTGAGGGACCGCTTAAGATATCATATACCGCCAACTCGAGCTCATTATATAGCTTCGCGACTACCAGGTCACCATATAGCTGCACATTGACAATCAACGCTGCAGCAATGCCCGTCTCACGATCAATCCATTGCAATTATTAATATGATTAATTCTCTGAGTTTCAAGACAGAACTTACCCAGTGACTATTACAAAATCCAGACCATGACATACTCCCCTTTTTTCTCTTTCCAGGTGCATCCTCCATATTAATGGCCCCGCCTAGCCCGTGGTTGAGCTCCAGCGACTTAGGAAACTCGGGGAAAAACGAATCGTGCACCACCTCGCGAACGCTATCCATCATGCCACTCTGCGTCTCATTGAGCTGCGGCGTAAACATTTGGTCCAACGTGGACTTCTTGACAATTTTCTCCTGTAGAAGAGCGTGTAGGAAGAGCGCGTAGTCGGGTGGCGTAGAGTATAAGCCGGCGCCGCCGCTTTCAACCTCGTGCTCCCGGGGCGCCGGAGACGCACCGGCCTTGAGGCCGTCGTTATCACGATAGGAGAAAGCCACTGTGCGGTTCCTTATCTGTTGGAGCTTTTCAGGCCAGAATCCCGTGTCATTCATTCGCAGCGGCCCAAACACATTCTCGGCCATATAGTCCCCTAGTTTCTGTCCCGTAATGACCTCTAGCAATATGCCAGCCCAGTCAAGCCCCGTGCCGTATTGCCAACCATGGCCTGGATCGAACTTGAGAGGCGTGGCAAAGCCAGCTCGGGACCAGTCCCGGGAGGTGGCTCCGCGGCCGATGGAGGCGGACCACTTTACGAGGTCGGAGTCGCCGAGATTATAAGCCAAGCCGGCGTTATGGGCGAGAAGGTTACTGATTTACAGTAAGCATTGGAAGCCAAGAAAGGGATATCTGTACCGGAGGGTGACGGCTTAATGTTGTCTTCGAGCCTGGTGGTATCGTCGGCATCAAAGCCGCGAAGGATCTGCATATTTGCAAGTTCTGGAAGCAATCTTCGAACATCCTTATCTAAGCCAACTTTATTATCTTTAACGAGCTTCATAAGACAAGTGGTGGTTATTATCTTTGTTAAAGACGCTAGAAAGGTGAAGGATTCGCCGTTGAATCTATCAGCATTCTCGCCAAAATCAATATGGCCGGTATTACCTATATAAAGAATTCCTGTGGGCATGGTTCTTAGTGAAGGAATTTGATTCAAACATGCCAACTTGGATGCATACCTTGCTTGTTAGTCAGGACAAAGGCAGCTCCTATGAGCTTATCCTTAGTGTCTTGTCCCTGAGCGAGATGCTCTTGGAGAATGGTGTTTAGTCTCTCCATTTCTAGATTGTAATTAGGTTTGATACCAAGTTGCGAGAAAACAAAAGAAAGTAACATAGTTGGCGCCTCGCCCCCTTATAGATAGAGGGATGTTTGATGAGAGGGACCGCACGTGGGCATGTGTACAGAGTAATTGACTAGGACCAAAGAGACCTGTAATTCCATTTCGAAGTTCTAGACTGCATATAGTCAGACGCTGGATCCAAGCTAGGCAGTAAGTAGCAATTGGAGTGACCTAGAGCAGCATTAACAGAGCAGTTCTATCTATTCCGCCTGTCAGAGTCTGACTAAGATACAGCCGAAGTTCCAATAGCTGTCTTAACCCCTGCCCTGGAACATATGTACCTTCCTAAATGATACAATATTTCCTTCTTTTATGCGCTATCTGATTTATTTTCTAACAACGTCTGTAGGCTGACATCTTATTGTTAATGCTGTAAGCCTTCTTTCTATGGTAAGCCTACGCTTATACCGAGTTTGAAAACTGCCTGATATGCTCGGCAGGTGCCTAGACTTATGTGTGCGCCATCACCACCCTCAATATCAACCATCTATCTATTTAAACACGATGGATATTTATGGTAGATAAGATAGCACCGGGACTCGTGCAGATTGCTGCTTTACTAACTCTCTGAGAACCCATTCGCCTTCTAAGTTATGTAGCCCGTCGACGGCCATTAACAGATAGAGCTTTTTTTTAGTCGGGATGGCTCAGCTTGTAATAGAAACCTACCGTGCCACTTTTAGATTGTAATTGGAAGCATTGAAATCAAAGAAAATTTGCGCCAAGTCCGTGTTTAATATTGCTACTTCTCGTATATTATAACAACGACCTTTGCTGTTGTGAAATCTGGATAGTTTTGCACTTATTAGGATAGCTGATGCCATGACCTGGCCTTGTGTCAGACAGGAGGAAGGTCTAGGGGCCCCATAGGCGCACCACCCGTAGTGCATATAGAGCTTATGTAACGGTGCACCACGTGGTGCACATAGAGGTTATTATATAAGCCTTAATGTATATGCTTTATTTTTTTATTGCGCTAAATGGCCCCTTTGGCCCTAATATGTATATATGTGCGGCCTTGTTGCAAGTTTTAATTTATATAGAACGGCGCATAATAGCTAGATTAATAAGAGCAAATAGCGACTAATATAACAACGCTTGCTCTTTAATATCTCTTGCCGCTGCATCCTAGATATTCTTTATGTCTTGCCGCGAGGAGAAAGGCATACTTGCCATCTCTATAGCTATATTGCCCTTAACTTAAAGCTCTTTAGCTTTATCCTAATCTATATAGCTTATTATCTCCTCCTTCGTCTATTCCTTCCGACCCTTCCCGCTATTATAGTGCTTCCCTATTTGCTTATAGTTAGTATACTATTTATAGCTAGCCTTATTGTATCGGGTTGGCAGCCTTATGGCCTTGCGATACAGCTAGTTGGTCTTAATAGCTCCGTAGGGCAGCGACAAGTACCACTCTTCTCGTGCCATAACATATCTTATATAAATAGCATATAGATAGTTAAAACGGAGCGTTGGGGCAAGAACCTCGGGAGGCGGCGCAAGAGCCGTTGCAGGAGCCGGCGCGGGAGACTTAGGGGCCACTATTAATATTAGAGCAAGGTATGCAAATCGCAAGAGGCATGCTTTTAAGGTTATTATATAGCCTTATATATAACATCTCGAGCACTTTAGCTTTGCCTTTAGCTATAAAGCCTTCTTAATCTCTTTAAATCCACTAGGTAGCCTCCTTATGCTTATAGGCCCCTTAGTTAATGTAACTATTACTGCATAAATATTAACTAATTAGCGAGGCTTAAGAACAAGTTACGGAATGCCTTTACGCTAGAGATGCTAATACTTATGGAAGTACTCTAGTAAAAGAGGCTAATATTGCTTATAAAGAGTCTCGAGTTTATAGGTATAAGGGAGACTAAGGGAGGAAGTAAAGGATCCTATATAAGGCGGAAGAGGCTCCTAGAGCCGCTTTTATTACTTCTTAACCTTCCGCAAAGCTTTATAAGAGATCTAACTATAGATGTGCTTATAGAAGTCCCCTTATAGCTTAATAGTCTGCCGCAACGTCTATAAGGCCTAATTAGCCTTAAGGTTAGCGACCTAGTTAACTATCGCAAGCTAGATAGCTCGCTAAGCTTTAAAGTGGTTAAGTTAAGAGGATTTAAGGTATATCTTAACAAGCTAATAAATGCATTTGCCTCGGGAAGTAACTATATTAGCGAAATAATAATATTAATTAACTTAGGCCTTAATAAGCTTCTTTTTATATATTAGCTAGGTTATTTAAATATAGCTAACCTCCCTTATATAGGCATAAAAGTAGCTATTAATAAGCTTATTAAGCCTCTCTTAATAGCTAGTCTTATTAAGCAAGGCTATAATATTATGCTAATAAGAATAGAACTCTTTCTACTTCTCGATTCCTATCTAGTCCTTTAAGCTACTTGCAAAGCTTGGCATATAGAACCGCAGTATTGCCTTATTTACATGCTAAAGGCATAGCAGAGAGACCGCCTTAGGGAAGCAGGTTCCTATTGCATTAATATAAGCATAATAGCGATTAGTAAGGATAATAGAGGGAAGCCTCGCCCTAGTTATCTTATATATAGACTTAAGTTATTATAATGCCTACTTATAGTCCTCTTTTTCCTTGCCGCTAAGAAAGGCAAATGCTATATAAAAGGACTATTAGCAAGCATTAACGCTAATAATATTAAGTAATAGTATCTTATACTTATTAGTCTTGTATATATAGTCTATTATAAGCAGATCTAGATAGGCCTTAAGATAGGCTAATAACTTTAAGTATGCAAATAGCATAGCAATAACTCTGCTATCTAGACTAAGCTTTAAGCGGTTCTAGAACCCTTAATAATTAAGCTTGTTATATAATACATATATATTGCTTTAACCCTTAATATAGTCTCGCTTTAACTATATAATATAGTTATAGATATTATTCTATATTACTAAAAGATCCCCTTCTCGCTGGCATAAATAGGATCTAATATCCCTTAGCGCTATACTAGCTATAGAGAGGTTATAGATAATCTTATAGTCCTTATCTACTAGTTAACGAAAAGCTAGATGCGCATATATTAACGAGCTTAGCAAATGGTTACAGGTATTATATTAGTCGCCTTTCTAGTATACAAGTCTCTAGGAACCCTCTTTAAAGTTCCTCTTCGCGATAATATAGAATATATATCCCATATGCCTTATTATAGTCTGTCGTTGCCTCGGGCCCGATAGATTAGGGCGGCGCCCTGCCCTATAGTTATAGTTAAATATAACTTCTAACTTTCCCTTTATCTTAACCCTTAATCTTCCTATTATAAAGGCATAGCCTTATGTAGCCGCCTATATGTTAACGGCGGCGTATATATCTTCTCGTATATTATAGTTGTCTTCGGGAGGAATAACGTTATTAAGGAAGTCCCGGAAAGCCTTATCTTTATCTATTATAATAGAAAAGGTTATAAAGGCTACTTAATAAGAGCTATAGAGGTTGTTATACGTGGCTAACACTTATTAGGGCCATAGGGGCCATTTAGCGCAATAAAAAAATAAAGCACATATATTGAGGCTTATATAATAACCTCTATGTGCACCACGTGGTGCACCGTTACATAAGCTCTATATGCACCACGGGTGGTGCGCCTATGGGGCCCCGAAGGTCTAGCCGGGCTGACTAAGGAAAGGGGGGTAAAATACCAGAATGACGCTGAATTACGATCATCAATTTGAACAAGAACAACAAGATCAACAAGAACACCAAGTTCAATATCAAGCACTACTATCAATATTATCAATCAATCATTCAAATCAATCTATTTCATCAAGGCATTTTTCATACAATCATTCTCGTGAAGCATTTGATATTTAAACAACACAACTC
>JABFEV010001613.1:0-10811 GCA_013618395.1 Fusarium domesticum
CCAGACGTGACATTGTTATATCTATCGTATTGTTCTATTTATTGCCCTGTCGTATAGTCTATAGGAAACCCTTTAATTACTCCTTGCAAGCATAGCAAGCCTGATCGTCATAATAATGTTGCGATTTATAACTCTAAAGGTTGCTAGGACTTCTATTATCTAGTAAATTAGGTGTGTTATGAAGTACCTTTAATCTAATTGATTTTATTGGCCCATACCCTTGTAGTTTTTGTACTGCAGTCTTATCCTCCTCTAAGAGATAGCATAGCTAACGTTGGATCACGCTTATAAACCGTGATCCTGCTTAGATCCGACGGAGAAGTGGGGAGGCACTTGAAACGGCTGCAAGGGATGCACGTGGGGCTGTAATATCTGACGTTTCTCCCGACACACGGGATACAGTAACCGGAACCTGGTATGTCACTCCTCCCTCTATTTTAGCTGCCAGAGGTGTAAGGGGTCGAGCCCGTTGTTGGTCAACAATAGGGGTGCCTCAATTAAATGTATCTAAGCTGAGGAATCTAAGAGAGGTCTGCCTGTCTGTCATGAGGAGGGATTACCTGAGTCACGTGATCGGCGTCGGGCGAGTGTCGGCCTGGGGCACGTATCGGCCTCGGGCAAGTGGCGAGTCTTGCGTGGGCACCGCCTATGCTAACATCCGTGGCAAAGCCCGTAACAAGAGGTAATATAACAGGGGTCTCCTCTTTCACTGAAATTCTTTTAATAATATCCTCTTTTGCAATGCTGGAAGGTGGCCTGTGATAGGCTCGACTAGCCCCAGAGAGGGGGGTCTACTCAAGACACTTAAATAGCTCATCGTAATGCCCTTAAAGGTCTCAAAGGCTCTTTTAACTACCTTATTTGTACCCCTACGTGTAATAGTGCCATAGCTCCGCATACTTTAATAAGATCGTCTTTCAATAAGATCGTCTTTTAAGAAGATCCTCTTTCAATAAGATCGGCTTGTAAGAAGATCCTCTTTCAATAAGATCCTCTTTCAATAAGATCCTCTTTCAATAAGATCCTCTTTCAATAAGATCCTCTTTTAATAAGATCCTCTTTTAATAAGATCGGCTTTTAAGAAGATCCTCTTTCAATAAGACCATCTTTCCCTGAAATTCTCTTTCACTAACATTCTCTTTTACTAAAATTCTCTTAAAATAGTATCTAGGTACGACTATGGTAGTCTACCTACGGCTTACCTAGCCATAGGCTGGCCACTTAAGGTGGCCAGGTTTATCTATCAATAAGAACTCTACCTTCTCGATCTTTAAAACTCCATCTCTTTGAGCTTCGTATCAGTCCTTTGATATCTAGAATAAAAAGCAACTCGCCATCCGCATGTATATGTCGGCTGTCTTGAATTAATGAGGATGGCTCTGCTAGAAGATTCCGGGTCCTCATCGATAACATGCACCAGTATCCAGAAGCGTCAAAGACCGAACCAGCTCTTAAAAGGAGGCAGCATGCAACACCTAACGAAGAAACGCAAGCTCAATCACCCTCTATTCCCACCTCCACACTTTTGGGATAACCTCTCCCAACCTTTCCTCACAAAACTCGCGTTACAAGAGCTTAATCGTCGGAACGCCAACAAACCTCGCTCCCAGCGCCCTCCCTATACACGACGCGCTATTGCCGCACGCCGCAAGATCTCTCTGCTTCCAGCGCATGACTTTTATCAACAAATATCTCCATCAGACCGGGCACAAATCAGACGTTTCGCTAGGAATGGTGGTCCTAACTTGAAAGACTTAAGAGGGGTAGGGATCCTTTGGCTCTCTTCTATACATACAATGCTAACTTAAACAAGTTTTGCCAGTCAAGCAATGCCGAGATGAGCTCTTGCCAATCAAGTCTAGGCCGCCGCAAACGGAAAATACAACCTCTACTTAAGAACAATACCGGTATAACGACTATAAAGAACAATACCGGTACAACGACCACAAAGAACAATACCGGTACAACGACCACGAAGAGCATAGGACCATATGATCGTGCTTTTCAGCAACACTTGACCGACAACAACATCTTACCTCTAGACTATGAGTATCCCGATGGTCGCGAGCCTCCTAAACCCGATAATCTAGACGAGATCCATCGAGCGTTTAAGCAGCCAAGGAGATCCTTATCGCTTAGCCGGTTTTCTAACGAAGATTTTAATAAGTTCAGACGTATAAATACTCACGCTATTAAAGAGAGCCGACTTATTACATCTATAATACCAATAATTGAAGGAGATCCAGGGGACCTTAGGTGCGTCGCAAGTGATATACCATTCACAAACCTAGAGCATTTAACGGATGGATCGCTTATTTACGCCAAGCCTGACCTTTATTATGGTGCTCGGCCAGAGCAATTAAACAAAAAAGTACGAGAAAAGCTTAGCAACTTGATCATTCCTTCTACCCAGCATGATTTACCATTAGTACCGAATAACTTCCTTGAAGTTAAAGGACCGGACGGTTTAATATCAGTAGCAACTCGACAAGCGCTATATGACGTGGCTCTTGGATCACGCGGTCTCCAGAGCCTCCAGTCTTACGGGTCTATAGAGCCTTACTTTGATAATAAGGCTTACGCGCTCGCGTGGACTTACCATGGAGGCCATCTAAATGCATATGCTGGTCATATTCTTCAGCCATCGACACCTGGAACACCGCTTAGTTATCTCATGACATTCATCGACTCCTGGAGCTTAACCGGCAATCACCACTCATTCTGCCAGGGAGTGACCGCGTATCGAAATGGTAGAGACTGGGCTAAAGCACAACGAGACCAGGCAATCGCGGAGGCAAATAAGAAGGCTGGCCTCGGTTTCATGGAATCGAACGGCTAGGCAAGAGAGGTGCCGCTTGGTAGTGTAATCAAAGCTAATAGCCGAGGTATACACAAAGAACATGAATCCATTTTGTCATATAACTCGGTGTGACGATCTGGTTTGCTGTAACGTTGCAAATAGGGGAATCGAAGGTTTCCTGTATACTGTACAACAGGGCAATGAATAGAACAATACTAAAGTTGTAACAATGTCACATCTGGTAATAGTTCAATCACTTCCTCACTGTTTAGATGCACTATGATTGGATAATCCCTTCTTTACTTTCCAGCTTGATTGATGTATTTAAGATCTCTCACAGCCACTGCAAGAAGGAGGCACAGACAATCAATCAATTCATTTAACTCATTAAAGAAGAAAAACCAGTTTCATTAAAATCACTTCCCTCTTAAAATCTGACAGTTCTATTCATTTCACCCTTTCGTACAGCAAATATCAAATCTTTGGTTTAGTTTAACCCTACCTGATGGTATCACAGGTGGGGTNNCTCAGCCGCGAGGTGAAGTAGTTGATGACTCGCCAAGACATCCTGCATTCTTCCAGTCAATACCACTTAGCTCAAGCTTGTGTTTAACACCAAGATATCCTTATGTAGTCGACCTTTGTCGTCGGAAACATAGTTAGACACTGCAGAGGCCAGTGGATTTGACGCTTCTGGGTCAATAGTTGTCGCCGACTTAACCGAGCCTGATACCGGTATCTGGATGTTTTGGCCAGCCAATGATGTCGGCTGTTCGTTCTGGCTACTGGGAGACCGAGGTATGGTGGTTGCGTTTGTTGACAAACTTCGAGCATCGCCATCGTCCTTTGATGTGGTTCTGGAAGCCTCTCCATCATTAGGGACCGCGGCCTGTTGTAGGCGCCTTAAGTATCTAAGACGATGATATAAGAATGAGCCCAGTGTTCAGCAAGTGGAACACCCAACGAATTTAACGAGAAAACAGACTTTTGGGACACAACAACCCTCCTGCCCTGGTCGTCAAAATGACATTGTTAGCACCCCCTTGGAAAATAAGTCATGAATTCTGCTATTGGCCGCATCTCTTACGCATTGCTTACTCGCCTCCCCGCTGAAGCCGTTTGTGTCGGTGATTGATCCATTCTGCGAGATCTTGTGAATACGGTGTAGATCCTGGGATAGTAGGTATGTATGATGAAATATTAGATAAGTCGCTTAGTGAATGGCTGAGTATTGAGAGTGAGATGCGGGGGAAAATAATACTATACTTGGATTAGGTAAACACACGTTAATAAATACCGGTACTTTATAGGCGACAAAGCGAACTAACTAAACTAACGAACGTACCCCATAAGTGAGATCGTCATACAAGTGAGATACCTAGTTAAAAAGCCCTCAATAAAACATCTCCCTCCAACACAATATGCTAATAGCTAATATCCTCTGCAAATGTCTTCTGCTACCCTGCCTATTAATGAAGAGCGTGTTTTCCTGCCTATATGCTCTGCGCTGGCTTGAAATCTTTGTCACTTGTTTAACATGCTCGCAGGTTCTAGACCTTGAACAACCTTGAATATATTGCATAACTTTAAGTAAGAAATAGACATGGCAAAGAAATAAAACAAATGATCCTAAACAACATCCAACTAGCCGCTGTCACAAGTAAATACAAGCAAGTCATTTGCCTCTCATCTCACCATAGTTTGTTCAATCTAGCTTCCCCAGAGCGCGCTGGCTAGGCGCTGGAAGAACGTCTTCCTCACGGTCTCCTCTTCAAGATCATCGTCGTACAATCGTCGGTCCGAGACCAGATCCATCTCTTGAATGTTAACGCGCTTGGATCCCTTCCATAGCTTGTACACCATGATGTTGAGAATATAAATAACAACACCTAGGTAGGATGTGATAAACTTATCAACCTTGAAGCCACCAACAAATGCTGTGTAGCCATTAAAGATGATGACTAGAGACGTGATGAAGAAAGTGATATACACCGCATAGGGTTGTAAGGCGCTTTTCCATGGGAGTCCAGCTCTGGTGATACCCTGTGCCTGAATGCCTTGTTGAAAACAATAGTACGTGATGATTATATTGATCCAATTGATCAAACCAAGAACTGTTGAAAGGGAAACAAAGTAACCAAAGACTTTCCCTGACTCGGAGGACACATTGAGGAAAGCGAGGCAGCAGAAGAGCGAGGCCGCAATGACGGAGCAGTACGGCACGCCGTGCTTGTTCGTCTTCGCAAAGATGGCGGGGGCTTGCTTGTCGCGGGCTAGACCATAGAGTGTTCGGGATGCAATGTAAATATCTGTTAGGTTGATTTGTTAGCAGTGTTCATCCAAGTCGGCAAGTTCAATTTCGATCGTCTTCTTACCCGAGTTAGCGAAACTCACGGTGAACATCAGAAAGCATGCGTTCACAATCGCGGGTAATGTCTGGACATTGGCGAGCCTGAGAGCGACGACAAAAGGTGACGCAGCTAAGCAAAGAACAGGTCAGCATGCCATAGTGGCCGATAACACCGCGCTTCACGAAACTTACAAGCACTAGTTTTCTGCTTATTTGCAGACAAAAGCAGGTCATTCGTATATGGCACCGTCATGCCTAGGACAATCACGCCACCGATGTAAAAGACCAAGATGCGCCAAATGGTCTGCTGCACGGCACGTGGAATTGCTTTGCGAGGATTTTTCGCCTCTCCGTAGGTGATACCAACAACCTCACAACCCATAAACATGAAAGAGGCCTGGACTATACAAGACCAGAAGCCAACAAACCTCCCCAAGTCGCCCGTGGCCAAGTACGGTGCGAAGGCACCTGGATCGTTCCAGTATCGGAAACCGATGCGTTCCCCAGATGGAGACCCTCCAAGTGAGATTATGAGACAGGTCAAGATAAGTCCCACAAGGACGATAATCTTAACAATCGCTATGACGAACTCAGTCTCGCCAAATTTCTCGACTAGAAGGAACTGGAATTTGTTAGATCCAAAATCTTCTACCAAGGTTGACGGGGTCAGAGGACAGAGCAACGGGTATAACTTACATTCAAAGCCACCACAAAAACTCCAAACACGGCAACCCAAATACCGACGTTTATATCCGGCCTCCAGCATCTCAGTATAAGTCCGGTAGCTGTGAGGTTATTGGCCAGAAGTACAGAGTACTTGAAGAAGTAGTTCCATCCAGTCGCGAACCTAGCCGTAGTCCACCACATTAGCTTATGAGTATTTTACACAACACCATTGCAAAGAGTGTTCGGCCGAATACTGACCCTAGCGCAGGTCCTACAAACCTGGTGGCATAACCGCTGAAGCCCTTTCTCATAGGAGCGTAGATGGCCATTTCAGCAAATGCTGTCATGATCGTGTAAACACACGTTCCCATGATGATATAGGCAATCAACAGGCTGCCTGGTCCTCCAGAAGCCAAAGCTTGACCGCTTCAGATAATGAGGCCTGTGCCAATTGACCCAGCAATAGCGAACATGTTGACATGACGGTTCTTGAACCCTCGCTTAAGCTGTCCCTGGGTCGCATCCATCTCGAACACTTCTCCTTTTTCAGGTGAGTGATTGTCGACAGCAGCGTTGCCCGAGGCTGTGATTTCATCATGCTTTGGTGCCATGTTGTATTGAGATGTGTTGATGTATGAAAAGCAATATGAAGAACGCGGGATATGGTCGATACAGGATTCTCATATCTTGTCAGGGGCAAATAACGGGATTATCTGGGGTCCCCAGAGTATTCTAACAGCATGGGCTGCTACCCATCATTAGCGTCGATTGCTCCACACGGCAAAGCATTCCGTCACGGTTCAGCATACCGAGGTGCCGTCTCGGTTTATCGTGATAAGCATTGATAAGCAGGCACTCAATAGATACAACTGCAGATATTGACCCCCCTTTTCTCCAGAGTGATCCATATCAAGGAGTATCTCTGGTGCGGTTCGCTGCCCCGACCAGTTATTCCAGTGTTCCGGAAGTTGAGTCCTCCAGGGCGTCGAGGCGCATCGCATCTCCAAAGGACACCGGCTTAGACTGTAGTCGGCCTCGGGCAGGTCTTGCGTGGGCACCACCCATGCCTCATCCGTGGCAAAGCCCGTAACACCGGCCTCACTAAGGTCTGCTTCTTAGCGACGGCTGCCATATTCTGGTACTCTTTACTTCATGTTTCAACGATGATGAATGATTGATGAATAATTCAACAGCCGAATTACCTTGATTTTTATGAAATATCTGATGTTGCCTCCAATGACATTGGAAGTCATGAGAATGCCATGCCTGCCAAAAGTCTGCATGCCTATATAGCCTTGTTCCAATTGATACAACAGGAAACCGGGCAAGGCTGTCGTCATCAGAGTAGTCCAAGATAAGGAGAAATAAGAAGAATATCACAAGACTTAGTCGTGAAGAGCTTTCTATAGTACCAGGAAAACGCCATCGGTCATGGTAAGACAGTAAATTTCTAGTAATATTTACTATTGCAAAGGTACATAGGTCTATAGTTATCCCAAAGACAAAATAAGAATAGACGTCTGCAATGCAATAATGTCATACACTTGTTCTCCCTGATCTAGTATGATGCCCCGGGTAGGAGGCGTCTTCGAATCTCGCGGCCCAGCCTGACCCTCTCTGAACTGGCACCACCTCTTCCCTCGAGGACAGCCTTGTTCTCTGTTGCTCTTCGCGCCAAGAAAGGTAAGCATCCTTTCAAATCACCGTAGCTCATAGACTATCACGGATGTTAAATCGAGACTTGGACTGCGAGAGAAAACTTCAGGACAAACCTTTATGACAAGCGGGAACCCATCTTCTGTGGCGACAGAGCCGGAGATTTTGTTTGTCAAGTCATCCTTCATTCCTGCAGTCATGTTAACGTCTGAGTGACTTGAAGTTGAGTGCATTGTATATTTTCTTACCATAGATTTGACCGAAAGCAATGCTTCCAGCAGCCTCGTGCATAACGATAAGCTTGCCATCACTACTTCTGCGCTTGCCTAACCCGTGCTTCTCCAAGAGATTGATCCCAAGGTCAATATTGTACGAGTTGTGCGTTGCAAATATCGCGCCAATTCTAGAGTGGCCAGTTTCCTGGATTTGCTCCTTGATAGTGGCAAGGGCTTTCTCCATACCGTAGTTGAAACTAGCATCAGTTTCCGACTTTGTTCCCCAGACGGGCCCCAGGCCTTGACGACCTTCCTCCTGCCATCGCTCTGCCTCTGTCTTGATGTACGCCCCTCTAATCTGCTTAAACAAAAGCTTATACCCCTTCTCTTCAGCTCGAAGAATCTGCTGATCCAGAAGCTGGGGATACCGGCGAAGATAAGCTTGGAATGAAGCGATACAGGTGGCGGGACCGTCGAGTGTATTGTACTTTTGCATAAGCTTGTCCGTTAAGCTATCAATAACAGGTTGGTACCATGTTTGCTCAGCGTCAATAACGATTCGCACATTGCATTCGTGCCCCTTCTTCATAATAGTATCCATGGTTTGGTAAAGCTCGAGAAGCTGCTGTCGATCTAAAGATGTTACTTCTTTGCCTTGAAGTGCTGCTTCCCAGTCGCCGTCGTGTGGTAGACCAGGATAAGGCACATCCTTATCAAGGCCTTTGGATTCTCTTGCTGCCAGGATAGCATTGGAACCGTGAAGTAAAGCAATTGGGTGAGGTAGAAGCCCAGTGGCCTTAATCCTCACCCAAGAGCGATTGTCGCCGCTAGTCGCGCCTGTGTTGGGGTAGAATTCCTTGGCCAGTCGTGACTGAACCTCAATCGAGTCCAAAACATGTTTTGTTTGAGCCCGGATTACTTGGGGGTCTTTGCTCGTGCCATCAAGCTCTGCCTCAATATTGTATCCAAGGAGGGTTCCAACTTGTTCCCTGCGAAGCGCCTTGATTTTCGGAATGCATTCGTCCGTTGTGTTGCCTCCGAGGAACTGGTTAAAGAACACGTTCATGACGATAAAGTTTGTGATCGAAGATAGGACGGGGATTTTGGAAAGAATGTCGTAGAGTTTCTCGCTCGCCTTGACCCAGGTAGGAGAAGAGCAAAATGCGAATGCCCTTGTTGGGTATTAGTACCTTTATACAATGGGCAGAAAGCAATCTAACTTACATCCAACCCGTGAACAGTTTACTAAAAAGGAACTCGTGTGAGCGCTTTGACATCACGCTCATCCGCAGGCTCCATGCTCTTGCTGCCTTTGAATAGCAGTAAACCAGTCGCAGCAACGGTTAAACCCCCAGCCGTGTAGGCAAGTTTCACATTTCGTGAATCGTTGCTCTATTGATGAGAGTTTTCTTTCCATTGAGAAATTGCTTCGTGTTGTGGTGATGTTGACGTTGAGGTCGGCCGAGCAATATGACGACTGACCATCATCAAGTTAGCCCGATAGGGTCGGAGAGCCCTTTTCCTTACCACCGCAAGCGACATTTTGAAGATGGAAACAAACAGAAAAGTTGGGCGGGAAGTCATGCGAGATGCTGTATGGAAACTCCGTGGCTACGAAGATATTGCGATGTATTATTATTTCTATCCATAGGCCTTACTGAAAAGGTCATCTTAGAGCGTCGGTGATGATATCCGAGCTAAGGCAGCGGCTGATCCGCTTCAAATCACAAAAACAGTTGTAGATTATTCGAGTACATGATCAAATCTTCCGGCAATACACTGGTGTGTGTGGGATGTCAAGAACAACGGCCCCTGAAGCCAATCACATAAATGGAATCATCTTACATGGAACACGACTCCGTGGTGTGGGGCTACCGGATAACGAAACCGTTCACAGGTTTGACGCCTAGCAATGGAAGTCAGACTCGGATATCGAATCCGTTCTTCGATGGTGAACGGCGTTGCAGGGATAATGACTGATTTTGCTCAGTTCTAATCTGGTAGACTCTGGCCTAGGAAAGGTATATAGTTGGCTAGGCATGGACTTGAGTAATGCTGCCATATCTCCCATCACATTCATCCATCTCTTGTCTAATCAATCCAACGTAACCATGAAGACCGTCTGCCCCGACCGCGCGCCTCGCACTATTGGCCCCTACGTCCACGCTGTGGTTCACGACAACTTGGTCTTCACCACCGCCTGCATTCCCCTAGATCCTGCGACCATGAAGATCGTTGGAGGCGGTGCTGAAAATCAGCTACGCCGCATTTTCGATAACCTCAAAATCATCCTCGAAGAGTCCGGTACTAGCTTGGACCGAATCATCAAGCAGAACGTATACCTCACGGACTTTGCCGATTTCGAAGCTTTCAATAAAGTATCCGCGGAGTACTTGGGAGATCACAAGCCAGCAAGGGCTACGATGAGGGTTCTGGAGCTCCCGAAAAATGCGCCTATGGGATTGGACGTTGTGGCGGCTTTGCCTGAAATCTGAATAGATAGACGAACATCACCAATGGCATCAGTCAAGGTATAGAGTTTGAACGTACTCTAGCTTTGTCGTCCTTGTTACATACATAGACTCTCTCCGTGACCATGTGACTGCCTGTTTAATGATACTCTTGACTCCCTTGTTGAGGCTGATGACTGGTTTGAGTATCCGTTCCTGAAAGCTCCATCACTAATGGTCCTCTTCGCCGCCAGCTTTTCCAATACTAGTTACACCAAGTCCAAGAATAGTGCTCTGGTCTGGTGTGTGTTTGCGGAAAAGAATTTGAAATTGCTTCAGCCATCCGAATATAACTAGCTGCTGCTATTTGCAGAGTTATATGACTAGGTAGTGTCTTGGTGGGTATCTAGATTCTACCAGACACTCTAATGTTAGATGTCGTTCTGTTTACGTTTCTGTTAATAAGCTAGAAGTGAGTCACCACGCAGTCGCCACCCTTTCAGCTTCCTCATGAGCCCGTGCAATCTTCTGATAGTCCGCGAAGACGTTATTAGATTTGTTGGCTTCACAGGTGGGGTGAGTATACTCGGATCACGTAGCAACGGTCACTCTGACATGGTGATAGTTGCTGGTTGTGATAATTGAAGCTGAAGAGGGAAGAATCTAGCTAGGTG
>JABFEV010001613.1:10842-27687 GCA_013618395.1 Fusarium domesticum
TCAATTCCTCCTATTCCGACAAGATCCTTATAAACAGGCTTCTTTCCTCTCGGCTTTATGGAATCTAGCTTCTTAGTTAGAAAGTTATTTTGGGCCTTCAACTCAGCTATAATAGTGTTCTGTTTGTTAGCGGTCTTGCCTGCCTTATTTACTATTAGACGCATATCACGACTTGTGTCTTTAACTTGAAAAAGAATAGCTCGCCATTGCTTTTAAAGTTTAGCCGCACTTTGAGGCGTATTAAAGATTGCTTCTTTATCAAGACTATGAACTTCTGGTGTTTTTGGAGCCGGATTTGGAGGGGGATAACTTGGATATACCACCTCAGAAGCCCAGCTAAAGATCAACCGCAAGTCACTACTTAAACCAAAATTGTGGATTGGCTTCTTAGTCGACTATAGATCCTCTAATATCTATAGGATCTAGATATCTACGATCAATCGGATAGTTAATACTCGAGACGTCATTTAACGAAGACGAGACATGCAATAGAGATTGGGAACGTTTCAAAGATGATCTTCTTGAAGCTGATCTTAACGAAATAACTAAATTCGCCCAAGAGTCGGCACTTCTAGAAAGAGATAATATCGAAGAATTCGAAACTAAAGACTCTATTGAGATAAATTTTCTAGTCGATGGTCAGGCAGATGGCAAAGGATTGCAAATAGAAGAAGTTGGCGAAATAGTAGAAGAAATCAGAGGCCCGTATATAACGGCAACATTTGCCCCTTTTCCAACACCACCATAATCGCCGCTATTAGCGCTTATAGCATGCCCGATCTAAACACCCTATCACGAAGCCAAGCATATAATAAAATTAAATAAAGGTATAAAAACGATCCCTTGGCAGGCAGCCTTCCTAGCTAGAAGAGTGACACCTACATAGGCCTCAGTGGAACGGAGGCTCCGTTAGGGGGTGAAGATATATAGACACAATCTGCCACCGCCACTAAGAAAACACCAAGATCTAAAAGACCATTTATTTAAAAGTCTCTTCTAAAAGGCTAAAGAGGATTACCTTTATAGTTATAAAGAAATAAGATCTTAGACTAAGATACGAGCAAAAGACCCAAAAGCTCTTAATTAATATGTCCTTGGCTATATATGGGTATATGTTTATAAATTTAATAAACGTGGCTGTTTTTAAAAGTGCAAGGCATGGCTAGTCATTAGAGGAGACTAATAAGCAAAAGAGAGATTAAAAGAGAAATATGCAGCCACTCTCGCCGGAAGATCTATTTAAACTCTTGTAGCAATAGCAGCTAAGTTCGACCTAAAGATAATTCAATACGATGCAGTCAACGCATTTATATATGCACCAATTAATCAAGATACCTTCATGTATATGCCTCCGGGGTATAAGAAGGCAGGAACAATTCTATAGCTCAACAAAGCTCTCTATAGGCCGCGAGTTTCTCTATTGCTATGGCAGAAGGAACTCTTAAAGACTCTCTTAAAGATTAGGTATACACAAGTCCCCCACGAGCCTTGCTGCTTTGAGAAGGAAGGAATCCTCTTCTTCTTCTACGTCGACGATGTCCTCGTTGCATACCGAAAAACGCGAAAAGATAAAGCCGATGAATTAGTTAAACAGCTTTAATTGAGATACAAGCTGACCGGTGACGATCCCGTGCAATGGTTACTTGGAATAGAAGTCATAAGAGACCGACCTTGAAGAAAGATTTGGCTCTCTTAAACTGCCTATATTGACAAAATCGCCAACTTGACTAATAAAGGAATAGCTACTACACTAATGAGTCAAGTTAAGCTATGGCCTCGAGCAGGGCTAGCAACCCCAGCTAAAATCCAACGCTATTAACGCAAGATCGGATCAGTCCTATATGCTGTAGTCAATACTCGACCTAACATAGCCCTCGCCGTCTCTAGACTTGCTCGATTCCTCACCAACCCAGGTACAGCCCATTAAGAAGCAGCCGATCGTGTTATCTACTATCTCGCACATACAAAGCACCGAGCCCTAACATTCGGAAGCAGCCTCACTCTCATTAATCAGCCGATCTCTTTTCCGCATGTTCCGTTGATCATGTTATGACAGCCTCCCTTTTTAGATGCACTATGATTAGATAATCCCTTCTTTACTTTCCAGCTTGATTGATATATTTAAGATCTCTCCTGGCAATCTTCATTATGACTAAGTTCAAAACTGCATTTTGCTTTATCACGTGTGGATGGCTTCGTGGTTTAAAGATGTCAGCAACCAATAATCTTGGCATTCAATACAATATGTGCTAACGCCAAGTTGCATTGCTCTTGAAATAGATAAACCACATTACCAGTACTCGACTGGCTGCCTAACTATTTCATCCCTTAACCTGCACCTCCTGGAGGCTAGCCATCCATCACCGACGAGTCACGACATTATAGCCAAGCTTAATAAAAACGACAAGGCCGCAAAACTAATCCGTTACCTACCCTATCCAGAGTATAATATGTCGCTTAATCAAGTCGGCTGCACACCCCAGATTATTAATAGCACTATAATTATCGACTAACATTGCGAATATATCCAGCAAAATATCGGCCACGAAATATAAAATATACCGCCCTGCCGACTTTTTCGCCATCTGCAAGCAGCGGTACCTAGAGATGCGATAGATTAGTCTCAGCCTATAGGAGATTAGATCGCCAAAGATGTGCGACGCTTGGGACCCTGATGAGGATCACACCCAGAGGGTTATTATATTAAAGAAGGCAGGGTGGCCTGGTGACGGCGAGGGGAGGGGTTATAATATACAACTAGACAAGTTTGTAGCTCTCCTTAATTAGGGGGGTGACGAGTAGTGTGTTGTGTTGGAGAGTGACGGTTTGCATAAGTTAGCCTTTACAGTTCTCAGTGGTCACGTGGTTCAACCTACTGTTGGATTTTAGCCATTCGGCTAAAAACATAGTGCACTACTAATTCATTGGCTTTCCATATTAGTTGGGGTTATATCCCACAATCTAACACCTATAAAGACTAGTCCCTCAAGCGCAACTAGAGGAGACGGGGAGAGCATCCATCAAGCATCGAGCATAATGGAGCATAATGGAGCATTGCATTTTATTATGAATTGAAGAAGTTATTTTGCGCAGTCAAGGGGCCTTGTCTTTATTTTAGAGTAAAGTTCATTTAGACCAATTGGTTAGGAACTGTTTTACTTATTTTACTTTACCGATTTGTTATTGGAAGTTATGGATTCTAAGTGAATCTCTGACCTCCTTGTCTCAATCTTCTATCTTTCTTTTACACGCGCTGTGGTATTGGTATTGTTCTGATCCCCGACGAGGTGTTGGGGGAAGAAGAGCTGTCACATAAAATAGACCGTTGTGCCGCAGGCAAAAGTGTAGGCCACCTACACCCTTACTAGGGCTAGTTTAGTCTTATATTCATTGCAATAAAAGCTTTACATAGCCAGTCTTTAATTTAACGAAACACAAGAAGATGCGGCACATGCACGGACCAGTTTTGATGTAATTGCACGAAATACCAGTACGACTGCCTACAGTAGAGGCATTTTATAATATACTAACGATTGTGGCCTAATAGCGACCTAGCAATGGATCACCAATGGATCGGTGGTGATCCAGAAGTGAGCCAAGAGGAGACACTTCGTATATTATAAGAAGCACACCCGTCAGCATTAGATATTCGCGCACCTAAGCGGATTAGGTATAGATACTGGAGTTTAACGGTTACCCCAGACCTAATTCGCGGTTACTCCATGTTATGCTAGCGCCCTTTTATTTCCCACCTAAAAAAGTTGGCCGGTTGCTAAATAGCGCGGGGCATAACTGTTGGGGATTTTAACATTCCCCCGCCCAGATAGATATGCATACTAATCTCTATGTAGAAGGGAACTTTAACAAAGCAAGACGCTATTAAGCTAAGTAAGAGACCCACCTATGCCAATTTATCAAGTAGTTATAACTTATAGATACGGTATTCTTGTTGGATTTTAGCTATTCGACTAAAAACGTAATACACTACTAATTAATTGGCTTTCCACATTAGTTGGGGTAATATCCCACAATCTAACAATTCTAGTGCCTATTTTACAGGCGCCAGGATAGGACCGGCTCCGGGGGGCTTTTTCTTAGTCGCACCTAAATGAATAAACTGTCCGCCTCCCTTATACTATCGGTGGAAGTTGATGGTTTTCCTCTCGTCTATGCATGCGCTAGCGGACCTCGGAAGCGATCACCGACAAGCGAAGTTGGCTAGCAAGGGCTTCTCCAACTCAAGTCAAGGCTAGAGGTCGTAGGATCTATCGCGGACTTCGGAAGCATGAGCGATATGCGAGAATGCAGGGGCGAGACGACCCACAAGGCCAACCATACTACCAACAACAAGGTGTAATACGAGTCGAGAACTCGAAAAACCGCATAATTAGTTATATAGATACTCTATACCCCAGTTTAACTCAACTCTCGGTTAGTACCACTAGCCAAGAGTGGTAGGTATCGCGGACTTCGGAAGCACTAGTGAGAGCCAAGTCGTCTTCATCTGCACCATATCGGACCACACATCCCCCCTTCTCATACCATTCCCATGCCTCCGCACTTCCCCCGCACAACCAAACTGGCCAACGAGTCTCCACGATGTGCTCGACCCCTGAGGAGACTTACTCCGGAGCAAGCTTAGGCGCTTCGCCATTCCCGCAAAAAACCCCCGGACAACCCCTCCGCAACATGCATGCAACTCCCTCCACAAATTGGGGGATGGATGCGCGGGCAGACAGATGATAGTAAAAGTGGAGGTGCGAGGTGGTAGCGGTGGTGTTGGTGGGAACGAGAAGGGGAAGGGGTCGATTCAATGGCTGATGACTCGGCGATGAGTATCCCTTCGAGTGTTGCAAGACTGCAAATTCGTACCGGTAGGGGTACATAACCAATAGAATGCTAGAAAATAGAAGCTACATGTAATGCCATATAACTTGGCCAATATTTAAAGTACTCGTGTTGCGAGGAGCTACAAGACAATTACATCACAACTCACTCTAAATTGCCACGCTTTGGCGGTATCTATCTTGTACTTTTCGGATTAATATATGACGTGGATTCAGTATGAATTTGTAGACTTACGACACTCGAAAGGATATGGTAATGCTGCTTGTATCCACAGTTGAGGGAATAGCCAGCCATGTTGGCTAGAACTGTCGGGGCCAGGACGGGTCTCCAACAGACTCGCCGACGGCGGTTGCATATAAACGTCGAGCCTTCGCCCATCACAATTGCGCTTGAACCGTTCAAACTGGTATTGTACATTCTCACGCCTCAGTCCGCCAAATTATATACGCACTCTACTTATATAAGGACACTGATCAACTAAGACTTCTTCGCTATGGGTCTTCTGCTCAATAAGCCCGAGGACGTTCCTGGGAAGACATGGCCGGCCATCGCGATTGGTATTTTCGTTGCCGTCGGCGGTGTGCTGTTTGGGTTATTACTCCCCCCTTTGTGATTTCCGACTTAGGACCATCTTCTAACACAAGCGGCAGATATGACACCGGAACCATTAGCGGCATACTCGCCATGCCCTACTGGCAAAACCTGTTCAGCACTGGATATAGGAACAGTGACGGCCATCTTGATGTCACGGCGTCCCAGTCAGCCACTATTGTTTCGATCCTCTCCGCTGGTACCTTCTTCGGAGCACTTGGCGCAGCACCTGTTGCAGACGCCATCGGCCGACGCTTGGGTCTTATTACTTCGTCTATAGTTTTTACCCTTGGTGTAATTCTTCAAACCGTGGCCACCGCTATTCCCCTGTTCCTCGCCGGGCGCTTTTTTGCAGGGTTTGGTGTAGGATTGATCTCGGCAATGAGTAAGTCGACCACAACATGTCCCTACTCGGCCCATCATTAGCTAACCCGAGGCCTTAGTTCCTCTCTACCAATCCGAAACTGCTCCAAAATGGATTCGCGGCGTCATCGTTGGCTCGTACCAACTGGCCATTACGATCGGGCTTCTACTTGCTTCCATCGTCAACAATGCAACACACAATCGAAACGATACTGGGTCCTACCGCATCCCTATAGCGGTACAGTTTATCTGGGCCATCATTCTCGTTGTCGGCATGTGGATCCTTCCCGATACACCACGATACTACATCAGGAAGGGAAACCTCCCTGCTGCGACCAAGGCTCTGGCGAGGATCAGACGCCTCGACGAGACCCATGCAGCTGTTGCTGAGGAGATTGCCGAGATCAAGGCCAACCATGAATACGAGTTGAGCCTTGGGAAGGTGTCATACTTTGACTGCTTCAAGGGGAACCTTTTAAAGCGTCTTCTTACCGGATGTTTTATCCAAAGTCTCCAGCAGCTAACTGGCATTAACTTCATATTCTACTATGGAACTCAATTCTTCGTCAACTCGGGCTTCACCAACTCGTTTATCATCGGGTTGATCACAAATTGCGTCAACGTCGTCTCAACCCTACCTGGTCTCTACGCCATTGACAAATGGGGACGGCGACCAGTTCTTTTCTGGGGAGCCGTGGGCATGTGCGTGTCGCAATTCATCGTCGCCATTCTGGGGACTACAACCACGAGCCAGGATGCCATGGGGAAGACCATTGTGCACAACCTGGCAGCTCAGAAAGCGGCCATTGCTTTCATCTGCATCTACATCTTCTTCTTCGCAGCGTCATGGGGTCCCATCGCCTGGTACGTACTGCTCCTGCCCCTTCGGTTGTATTTGTTTGGCATCTGACTCACAAGTCTACAGGGTCGTCACAAGCGAGATATTCCCACTCAAGGTCCGGGCCAAGTCGCTTTCCATCACCACGGCGTCAAACTGGCTGTTGAACTGGGCAATTGCCTATAGCACTCCATATCTCGTGAACTACGGCGAAGGCAACGCAAATCTGCAGTCAAAGATCTTCTTTATATGGGGAGGTTGCTGCTTTATCTGCATCGCTTTCGTTTACTTCATGATCTACGAGACAAAGGGGCTCACGCTAGAGCAAGTGGATGAGTTGTATGCGGAGGTCAGTGACGCCAGGCAAAGCCTCAAATGGGTCCCCACTATCACCTTCACTGAGCTACAGGACGACGCTGGTAAGAAGGGGCATAGCGCTCTGGAGCTTAAGACACATGAGAATGCGGCTTAAGTCTCTCAAACTGGGCACTTCCAGTCGCTGTAAATCTCGAAAGGCCCTATGAGAGTCTTACTGCTACAAACTCCGCTGGGAAACTCAAGGGGTGAGATGATAGTTCATTGCAACTTCCATAGCAGCATCAATCTTTATATCTACGATATTATCATTCTTGCGCCGCGACTCTGACGATGTCGTCCAGAAGAGCAAGTGTGGAGTGTTAGTTATATTCTCTATTTATAAGAAACAATTGTAAATACATGACTGCATCTCCATAGTACCCAGCCGCCGCAAGTCTTTCAATCATTATGGTCGAGAGCAAGCATCCAGCTGTTACTCGGAAGAGTGAGGTTCAAACTGAGCGGCAACTTGGTCCCTTAGTATGGCACCTATGGTCCCTAATGAAGGACTAATGGCAACGGCAAGACCATGCTCGAAAGCCTGGGCGGCGCTGGCAAAGCATACAACAAGGTTCAATGGGATAAACTCGCGCAGCAATGGGGCCCGTGCTCCCCTCAAAGCTGCCATTGTTGTTATGAATAGACTGCACTGAATATGAGCGAGTGTACTACTGCGGGAGACACAAATCGGCTTTACTAGGAAAATGGGACAAGGGGAGAGGAAGGGAAGAAGGGAAGGTATCTGGAGTGACGACCGACCTGGCGTATATGCTCCACGTGCTATGCGGGCAACAAGCGAGAGCCGTTACAGCACTATTGACAAAACTACAGTAAGACTCAAAGAACCGCATACAATCCGCGACTGGAACATCAGTGAGCGGGTCCATGTAGATGGCGCCAAATACCGCCGGCCAGTAGATGCTGGTCAGACAGAGGAAATACTGCATCTGGAGGAAGCAAGTTGCGGCGGCCAGGGCACCCTCGTCTCTTCTGCCTGGCGACGCTGCCATTGTGGTTTGTCGCTCAAACCGTAGGCTTGCGGGAAGATGGCTGTACCACGTCTCGAGCTGGCGTGCAAGTTCGGCGGCGATGATCGGAGCATAGATCTCGCGCTCGCGTGAGATCGTGATGGAGGTGGTACAGCGCCGTACCATGCGCCACATTTGTATCTCGGCGAGAAAGTAAGCTTTCCCGGCCTCCGGTGGCATGCCCGAGGCGTGGACTGGAAGCATGGCCTCGTTTATACGTCGCTGGTTGGCGCGGAAGGGTTGCCACGAGTCGAAGGTTTCGGGAAGTAGGATCCTATCGTCAAACTTCCAGATATTGCTTTCCGGCATGTCGATGTGGTAGGCAAGTTCACTAGATGGGTTGTTAACTCATTGATTCAAGGAACAACGGAGACGTTCGTGGCGACCTTTCGATGAGAAGGACTGACCAGAAACACCGTCGGAGAAGTTCCATGGTGGCCTTGTCATCCTTATATAAGTAACTAAACACATTAGAAATAAATAACAATTACATGGAGGACTGAATGACCTACCACTTGAACAGTGCCTGTGCCTTGCAGGAAGCCATGAGGATATAGTCATGGGCTTGACACGGATGTACCATGATGTTGTAATAAATGCTCAAAAGGAGTAAGCACTGAACGCTCATCAAACTAAACTCGAAATGGACGTTCGGCAGCATCGATAGGGCGTGCCCAATGTAGATTGAATCCGGCCGATGCAGGTACGCTTCGGCAATGGTTGGGCATCGTACGACGGAGCCAATCGCCGCAACCAGAAGAGCGAGCAACGTCTGCAGGGATGGCTCACGGCCACCAACAACCTCTTCGTGGTACATCTCCGAGAAATGCACAGGTAATACAGGATACCAGTGATGAATCTTGTCGCAGAAAGCCTCGAACGCACTATATATCAGATGAGGCTCAGAATACCCGATAGTGTCCCAGAATATGTCCTCTTACCTGATGGCATCCTGATAGTCAAAGGTAAAGTCCGTCGCCGCAGCGGGCGCTGTCAGAGTGGACAACTGAGTCCTCTCTTCGACCACTAGGTGGGCAGCGAGCCTCGTGTCCAGTCCCAACAAGCCCATCATTGAGGGCGTTTGGATGGTCATGAATGGGAACTCTCTCCTCCAGTTGCGACTAATGATTGATTCATCTGCGGGATACTCGCGGAACTGTTTCGGCAGTTCTTGGGGGTTGTTGGGAGCTGGAGGAGGAGCCTCGGTGGCCCGCAGAGAAAGCAAGCCGTAGATATGATCCAAGCGTTGTTTTATGCCGGCGATTTCTACCTCTGGTCTGCAACAACCAAATGAGATGACAGCTCGGACGGTGAAGACTAAGGAGCTTCATACCTCGAAGTAGTAGGCGGCTCTGATGGCCGATAGGTACAGAGTATGTTGTTCTGGCTACAATAGTAGCAAGTCGGTCTATGGCCATCGCATTTTGTCCTGCGAGAACGACAGGTATCACATGCCCGAGTGGCTCGTTGTCGAGCGGCATATGTCTGGAACGTAGGGGGGCTCATTTGACAGGTTATAGGGCGACAACTGGGTCTCGCAGTGGGCGGCTCTGTTCCCCGAGAAGGTTGCGTGCGGTCTCGTGTCACTCAATAGCAAGTAGACGTAGTTTTGCATGTAGTGTCTTGCAGACGTTGCGTTCTTACTTTCGCGTAATTGTGGTTTTAGGGCCGAAATCTCCGCAGAGAAGAGCTTTCCCCGCCTTTTCTCCATGACAACATTTTTATTGTGTCTAGCCTTTTTGAGAACGACCGTGTGGCAAAGAACCTAACCCTAGGCCGCCCCGTAAAAGCCAACCACTTGCAACACTCTCGAACGATCTCACCCTGGATGATCACCTCTTGGGTGGAGCTACAGCTCTCAAGTCGAAAAGTCGCTCGCTTCAGGATGCTATAACGAAAACCCAAAAGCTGGTTCTGTGGCGTTCGATGCGCTGTATAACTACCTACTCGTTCCATCCTATAATTCCGCTTCCACTGCTCAAGAATGGCACTTTAACAGTCAACACCCACAATGACATTGGTCATGTACAATCACCATCACGGGAACGGCAATGACCGCTTGGTCCATCTAGCAAAGGATGGCCCCCGAGAGGTTGGCGTTCAGGGCCCCGACATCGAAACCCTTGTGTGTCAAGCAGCAGCCGCTACCAAAGCGGAGCGCGAAATGGGCTTATGGACCGCTATCAAGCTCTACCGCAAGGCCGTCTTCTGGTCGGCCCTGATCTCGACTGCCATCATCATGGAGGGCTTCGACGGCGTAATTCTGGGCAATCTGTACGCCTACCCGCCCTTCCAGGAGAAGTTTGGCGAAATCCAGCCCGACGGCACCTACCAGCTCACTGCGGCCTGGCAATCAGGCCTGTCTAACGGCGTCTTGATCGGCGAGATCCTGGGTCTTTTCCTCAATGGCATCATAACAGAGCGTATCGGCTACCGCTACATGACACTGACCGCGTTGGCTCTCACCGCGCCCTTCATCTCCATCATCTTCTTCGCCGAGACCCTAGCACAGTACGCCATAGGTATCATTGGGACCATCTTTTCGTGGTTCATGATGCGCTGGTTCGGCCGCCGCGCCCTGTACCTTTGGGGGCAGGTCATGTTATGCCTCCTCCTGTTCACTATCGGCTGCACTGCGCTTGCTGGGCGAGACAACACCGTAGCGCAGTGGGCCATCGGGTCGCTATTACTCCTGTACACGTTCGTATATGACAGCACTATTGGCCCGGTGTGCTACTCCCTGGTGACGGAGCTGTCGTCCACCCGACTCAGGGCCAAGGCGGTAGTTCTGGCCAGGAACGTGTATAATGTCGTGGGCATTGCGACCAACATCATGACACCTCGGATGTTGAATCCGTCAGCGTGGGACTGGGGCGCTAAAGCCGCCTTCTTTTGGGCGGGGAGCTGCTTTCTGTGCGCTATTTGGACCTTTCTTCGCCTCCCCGAGCCCAAAGGCCGGACATACGGAGAATTGAATGAATTGTTTGAGAAGAAAGTCCCAGCAAGGAAGTTCAAAACTACGGCTGTCGACATATTCTCATTTGATTTATCTAGGGGCGAAGAGGAAGGCGGTAAAGTCGTAGCTGGATAGGTCTTTAGTAGCTTCATTACATAGAATCCACTCGTATGTCAGGTTAGACCGCTAAAGCTTTTATAATAGTTAAGTCTGTCGAACAAAACACAATTAAAACCTTCTAGTAAACAGCGTCACCCAAGTTTGCACGCGGTATATACACGGCACCCATAGAGAAACCTTTGCCGGTGTAGGTAACGGAACGAAGTCCGCCCTTGGAATCTCGACTCCGCGTAGTAATAGGGTAGCCCGAATGCTCCCCTCATTAGAGTTACCGCCTGTCGACCGGAAAGACTGGCCGATACGACCCTGACAGGGGAACTTATACCGCTCGGCAACGAATGTGATAGTGCAAAAAGTACTCCATACTTGTCACGATTAATAAGTTAGATCGAATCGTTTACTCCCGTTGGAGGACTACGTTAGCAAGGGCGGTAATTGGACAATGTGTTTAACTTACCTTGTTAGGTATCCTCAAGGGTCTGGTTAGCGCTAGCGGACCTCGGGAAGACAAACGCGATGGGTTGCTCAACTTATTACGTAGCTATAGAGATATAGTGGGACCCCCAGGCCCACAGCAGCCCTAAATTTATGAAACAGGCTGCTACGCTATTTATGCAAGACTACTCGGACCGACATCGCCCTCGATAGGAAGAGACTATTTGAGGTGGAGTTGTCTGTTTTATTTAGTCTACTAGTATTGAGTCTTAGCTAAGGTGTGTAGGTGCTGCCAACCTAAGACGCCTGTGGTAACCTTAAGAGCATCTAATAACAACAGCTTTAGTCTTGCTATACTATACTTTTAACCTAGAAACATTCGGCATATAATATAATAATGTATATAATAAACGATTTTAGTTATATAATGCAGTATTGCACTTGCTTATCTGCTGCACTTGCTTATTACATACGTTACCGTATCTACTTAATAAATTAGCACAGGTAAGTCTCTTACTTAGCTTAATAGCGTCTTGCTTTTTTAAATATCCCTTCTATACAGAGATTAGTATGCATATCTATCTAAGCGGAGGAATATTAAAATTTATTAACTTATAAAGACCTTAATTATCTTTAGTTAAGAAGGTTACTTATTATAACTAGCATATTTAGCAGCCTTAGAAGTATTACTACCCTTATTTTCTTGCTAAAAGAAGTCCTTAATTTCCTGCTATTCCTACTTAAAATCAAGGTTTTAATTTAGTGATAGCTTTAAGGGCCCCTGTTGAGGTTAAATTAGCAACCCCTCGTGGTGGCATGATCCCTACCTCCGGCCCACCTGGCTGCAGTAACCCACCTGTGCTAATTTATTGGGGTATCTCACTAGATGTGCGGGGGAATGACATCATGAGTTCGATTAAAGGACTCAATCAATCCCACTTTGCACCGCACCATAGTAGTATTCATAAACCATAGCATACCACTAGTACCATATCCACCGCCTAAACCACTAAACCACGGTTCGCCAGCTTCCCGACGTCCGCGAAGCTAACCTTAAGGCCTGGTTGTGGTTGCATCGACTACGCTACTAGGTGCTTTCTACCCCATCTTCTCCATCTTTCTCTCCACAGCCCCGGCGCTACCACCCCGTACATCTTTTGGGCAGTCGTAAGTCTGGTGGGGCACTCTCTACTGCCTTCCTGTCACTAGCATGAGACTTCAAAATGACTTGATACCTCTGTCACCAGCCAATTTACTAGCAAACTAATGTAACTCTTGTCCATTGTCATCCGATTAGTTTAAATCCCTATATTTAATGCCCCACTAGACGTTTACGACTGCCCATGAGATATATTCCCTATATATACCAGTGTCGTCGACCTTGGGACTATGAGCAAATCGAGCTGTATAGATATCATCCAGTTTATTTTTTCTGTCTTATAAATCGGGTCTTGTCGCCTTTAGGAGCTGCGTTCTCTCCAGCCAATTACAATGGCCTCCATTCTTCGCCGCGCCCTAGCTCTAAGCCTTATGGTGTGGCAGCTTGCATCTGCGCGGAAGTACACGGAGCCTTACAGACCTCAATATCACTTCACGCCCGCTCAGAACTGGATGAACGATCCCAATGGATTGCTGTATCACAATGGTGTCTACCATATGTATTACCAGCACAATCCCGGCGGTCCCGGTTGGGGCAACCTGTCCTGGGGTCACGCGACTAGTCGTGACTTGACACACTGGAAGCACAAGCCAGTGGCTCTTCTGGCACGCGGCTACCCAGGCAACATTACCGAGATGTTCTTCTCAGGCTCGGCTGTTGCTGATGTACACAACACGAGCGGATTCGGTGTCAAGGGGAATGTGCCCTTAGTTGCAATGTATACCTCATACGTAAGTCTCAGTAACCTCCTCATTGCCTGTGGCGAATGCTAAAATGTTGTACCCGCATAGTATCCAGATCCACAGACATTACCAAGCGGAAAGACTGTCCAGGGTGGGACTCAGGCACAATCAATTGCCTATAGTCTAGATGAAGGGGAGACGTGGACCACTTATGACGCCGTTAACCCCGTCATCCCGCTACCTCCCTCGCCATACCAAGACCAGTTTAAAGAGTTCCGTGATCCGTTTGTCTTTTGGCATGATCCGACTAAGAAGTGGGTGTCGGTCTTGGCATTGGCTCAGCTCCATAAACTGCTCGTCTACACCTCTCCCAACTTGAAGGACTGGACTTACGTCAGTGAATTTGGCCCTGTTCACGCGGTTGGTGGAGTCTGGGAATGTCCAAGCTTCATCCCGCTACCACTGGACGGCGACACGTCTAACGTGAAGTGGGTTGCGCAGATCGGACTTAATCCAGGGGGCCCCCCAGGGACTATTGGTTCAGGAACGCAATACGTGATAGGCACCTTCAACGGAACAGCGTTCGTGGAAGACGAGAAAGTCATTACTCCCATTGAAGTCACCGAGTTCCAGGGGTTTGAAGGCACTGGTACCTTCGCTGACCTTGGCTGGACCGCTACGGGGGACTTCATCGACGCCGTTCCTGCCTCGGGGGCGCTTCCCGGACAGCAGACCGTCACAGGATACAAGGGCAGCCGCCTTGTAAACACATTCTTGGATGGCGATGCGACAACAGGAACCATCACCTCTCCATCGTTCAATATATCTCACAAATACATCAACTTCCTCGTCGGAGGTGGCCACTTCCCAGATCAAGAATGCATCAACTTGGTGATAGGAGGCGAGGTTGTTCTCACAGCCACTGGCTCCAATTCCGAGGCCCTAGTATCGCATACATGGGATGTTACGTCCTTTGTTGGCCAGGTCGCCGTGATCGAGATTGTTGATCAGTTGACTGGTGGGTGGGGGCATATCAATGTCGATGAGATTACCTTCTCCGACGCAAAGCCTGAGGACGATACAAACTGGATGGACTGGGGTCCTGATTTCTACGCTGTCACTACATTCAATGGAATGTCCTGGACGGACCGGGTTGATATTGCATGGATGAGCAACTGGCAATACGGAGCAGTAATCCCCACCGACCCTTGGAGGAGCGCCATGACGATCCCTCGCAAACTGTCACTTCAGACAATCAACGAGAAGACAATGTTAGTACAACAGCCAACAGGGAACTTGGCGTCGCTGGAGAAGGGGCGCAAATACTCGAAGTACTGGCACGCAGTGCCAGCAGGCAATACATCCTTATCAGTATCCGGAAAGACACTTGACATCACCCTTTCCTTCTCTGACCGAAAAGGCCCAGGCCAGTTTGGCCTCATCCTGAGAGCCAATGACAATCTCACTCAAGGGACCCACGTTGGCTACGATTTCTCAACCAAGCAAATGTTTCTGGATCGGAGCAAATCTGGAGACGTTGGGTTTGACGACACTTTTGCGAGCGTGTACTATGCGCCGCTGGAGCCCGGGAGTGATGGTGTCGTGAAGATGCGCATACTTCTTGATTGGTCGTCCGTGGAGGTATTTGGTGGTCAAGGCGAAGTCACTCTGACCGCTCAAATCTTCCCGAATGACAAGGGCAGCGATGTATGGGCTTTCTCATCTGGAGGTAAGACCAGGAGGGCGAAAATCACTGCAAAGGGCGTCAAGTCGGCTTGGTAAGGTACATGTCTGTAGCTGTCAAAGTAGATGCTGAATCAGGACATCACCAGTAATGGGTGCGCTCATGCGACTGGTCTAGGGTGTGATTCAGGGTTCTGAGCCAAAAAGAAAATGAGTCGGGTTTCAAAGGGATATTCACTCAGGCGAGCTAGCGGGCGCCATCGTCTTGTATGGAATACACCCAATATAACGATCTATCTCACCCCCTTATCCCGCCCCTGATGACTTCGTATTGAATTCAATATCACGCCTGTAGTAATATCAGCTTCTAACGTTAATTTCAAGGCCTGTTAAACACAGCTATCAAAACTATAACACCTAATACTTCCCTTTCCATATGAAATGTCATACAGACTTGTGAAATCGCTTCAATGCCGTCCCAACAGGTGTCCTTTCAGCCTTCTCGACGACGGTCGACTACACAAGAGATATGGTCAGCAACGCCAACTCAGGCTCCTCTAAGAAACCCATGAGGTTGGAAGTGGTCTGACGAATAGACCTTGTATTTCCTTAAGAGGCTGTTAGAAGCCCGTCGTAATAATAGACTTCACATCAACAAGAGCTGTGTCATTCGCCTAGTGTTGGCTGAATTTCAACCTGATTTCTCGGTGTTATGGCCAACTATCAATTCATCGTCAACCTCAGCAGTTAGGCCTGTGAGACTCATAATGGTAGCGTTGTAAACTAGATCTGATGCTGTTTTATTTCTGTTTCTTTTATCCGTTTCTTCAAACAAACGGCAGAAAACACTAAAAAAGCTGTGATCTTTACTATATTCAGATTTCTAGGCGAGGTGTGGTGGCTTTCGACGGCGTGGTATATAGGCTTGAGCATTTGATTGTTGACTAGACACCCGGGCCGTCGCCGCATGCCGGCAGTGGGTGGGAGGCAAGAAGAGATGAAAAAAAGGAACGCGCCTTCCTCGATTTGCTATATACCTTGAGCGTGCTGCAGACGCTCAGGTTCTATAGACGGATACCGGAACGCTGGACCCAGCTATAGGGCACCGCCTTGACTATAAGTTGCTCCAAGAATGGTGGTGGAAGGAGCCCGGTTTCAATTAGTAGACTCCCGCCTGCTCTACCCTACGGTATCATACACAGATGATAGTAGCGTTGCGTGGAATAGGATCACGGCGCCAATATACAGAGTTTCCTATTCCTTGTGGGGAGGGGCTTATGACCGCTAGGAAGGAGTCGAGCAACCACAACTAAACTCCAATTACTCCATTCTACTTAGCCTCGTTAATGACATCTTTAAACCCTATAGGGGGATAGAATAAAGCGCTGTCTGCACATTGTTGGGAATCCATTCGACAAAGTACGGCGAATTGCGCTGTTGAATGATTCGCATCTGATCTTCTACTTCTTTTATAGCCACCTTTCCACGAAAGATGGCTAAACAGGTTAAATAACGGCCGTTCCAGAAGTCGGAATAGATCATTATATTCTACGGGTTAAGCAATTATTAGGTAAGATCTAGCATAGTTATGGCACGGAACGAATAAGCACTATAGCTGGCTAAAGGCGCATATCTACAATAACATAACAAAAGTCTGCCCCCACCTAACGCGACCGCGATTAATTCGCAATAGCGCCACGACAACAATACCTTCTTTTCTACCTTATAACTCACTATAAAAATGTCAGAAACGCGTCTTCTTGCAGATTTATTATGTCCGAACC
>JABFEV010001615.1:0-21503 GCA_013618395.1 Fusarium domesticum
ATAACTTCTTTAATTTATAATTCTTAATAATAATTTCCTTTAAGACTTATTTCTCTAGTTATGCTTAAGGGACTAGCCTTTATAAGTTAAACTATATAACTACTAAGAACTATAAAGACTAACCTGTGCAAAGCATCTCCCTCTAATACAATCCGCTATTAATTTAGTTTATTTTAAGCCTTATATAAATTCTTAAAGAAATTTATAAGTTTTTTTTACAGCGTAAGTCTTACTGTCCCACTCGCTTATTATATGCGTTAGTAGAAAGATAGAGTTAATTAAAAATAAATTGAAACTATTAAGAATTAATTCCATCTAACTCTCGTGCAGAGAGTGAGAGACATCTAGTGATGTAGCTATTACCCAGGATGGCGATTATGTGGTGACCCACTCTAATATGCCGCCTATTATTGTCAGATTTAGAGGGGAAAGTGATTTCGGAAATTCTTTTCGATTAAGCTTATTTATCTTGTTGATTGATCGTCTTCTTCTTGCAGTGACCATGAGAGATCTTAAATACATCGATCCCGCTGGAAAGTAAAGAAGGGAATATATCCAATCAGAGTGCAGCTAAACAGTGAGGCTGCTGATCCTCAAATGCAATATCCGGGGTTTTTAGTATCTGGTATCATCTCCATGTGCCATTATTCAACAATTATGGCTGGTTAATGACAAGCTTATCTGAGTTGCGGATAATGTCGTTGTGAATTTGTGACATTCACACTCAAGCTTGGAGAGTATCGCGCCGTGGGCAGTAACTCTACTGAGTCTTGTCCTTGAGTAGATGCTATAGAGTACGCATACATAAACATTGTGGCATTTATTACTCCCATAACTATTGTTCAACAGAGATCAAATTTAAATGATTCAAGTGAGTTGCTAAATTCAAGTCTAATTAAGTCTATATGCATATTCTAGTTCCATGTCTATTGCCAGATGCCATGTATCCGAATCCAAAAACAACGCGAGGTCAATCATCGCTTTCAATATGTAGTGCAAAGCCACAACACTCATCTAAACATACAAGTTAGGGTAGGCAGCCTTGATCATGTCGGATCCCTAAATTCCAAGAATTAGTAACTTGTCAAATGATAGAGTCTTCTCAAATAGGGACCTACCTTTTCAGCGATCATGTAGACCGAGTTCTGGATGCGACAATCGGGAATCACGGGAATCACGGAAGCGTCAATGACACGGAGGTTGTCAATGCCAAAGACCTTGAGCTTGGAGTTGACAACACCCTGTTCAATGTTTTGGCCAAGACGGGCCGTGCCGCAAGGGTCTATTGAAATGTCAGTTACAGTCATGATACGTGCTGCCCAGAGGGCATCCAAGACTTACGGAATCCGGTCTGAGATCGCTCCTTGATCAAGGTGTCCATGGCCTCGTCAGATTCACGGGGCATGGCCCAGGGGTAGTCTTCCTCGATGATATCCTTCATGCCCTCACCGTTGAGGACAATGTCATCGACAAAACGGACACCCTGGCGCATAGCGGCCAAGTCAAGATCGTTGGAGAAGAAGTTGATGTTGATATTGGCCTGCTCAAGAGGGTTGGTCGAGTTGAGAGTGACGGTTCCATTCTGCGAGAGAGGGCGGAGCAGATCGACAATGACGGTAAAGTAGTCACCCTTGGGAGGAGTGGGAATATGCCACTGGAAGGCATCGCAGAACATGGGTACAAAGTCAATCTCGAAGTGAGGCTGGCCGCCAGGGCCAAAGGGGTCGACACCACCGTTGGCCTTCTTGTAAGCGACATACTCGGGCACCTTTTCGAGGTACTTGTCGATACGGGGAAGACCGACGAGCTCGAGGAGACCGCTGGTCATGGGGCCCTTGTTCTTCCATCGGTAAGCCGAGGCGGCGGCGTCCTTCTCCAGACCAGGGCGGAGGAGGTGCTTGTCGAGACCGTAGCCGTCCTTCATCTTGAAGACGTGGGGTAAGATAGGGTGGTCGAGGAGGTTCTGACCGACATGTTCAGACTGAATAACTGTCTTGATGCCGAACTTGCTCAGCTCTTTCTCGGGACCGATGCCAGACAGTAGCAGCAGCTTGGGGGTCTCGTAGACACCGAGAGAGACAATGACTTCGTACTTGGCCCTCAGAGAGACAACCTGGCCGTTGAGATCAATGACCTCAACACCAACTGCCTTGCCGTTCTCAAAGATGAGCTGCTTGGCGTTGGACTGGCCCAGGACGGTGATGTTGGGCTTGCCCTCGAGAAAGCGCCAGCTGGAGGATCGCTTGCCATTGTAGATGGTGTTGATGCACTTCCAGAGACCATGCATCTCGCCATTGTGCACGTCGTCGGTGAGGACTTCGCCCTTGCTGACCCAGGCCTTGGTGAGAGCGTCACGGAAAGCCTCCGTCTCAGGGAGAAGATCGGAGTGGGAGACAGGGAGGGGACCGTTCTTGCCAATGTACTCGAGCTCAGGGCGATGCTCGCCACGGTCATCATGGTAAGTGGCGGGCTTGTAAAGATACTCCCTGCAAGTCTTCCAGGTCCACTCATCACCACCAAACTCGGCCCAGTCGTCAAAAGTAGCAGCACTGCCGGGGATCCAGGTGTAGTAGTTGAGACAAGAGCTACCACCGAGGACCTTTCCGCGAGTGTTGGGTTTTTCAATGCGAGTATACTCGGGGCGGTCAATCACGCCAGTCTTGAAAGACCAGTCGTACTTGGAGCCGCGAAGAGTGAATGCGGCGGCGGGGGTGGTGATTGCATCGACAGCTGAAGGGTTGTCAATGCCGGCCTCGATAACGAGGACCGAGACGTTGGGGTTTTCTGCGAGACGTCCAGCAACAACACAGCCAGCGGTGCCACCTAAGATTCATTAGTATACAGATGCCATGAGCTATGTTAGAGATGAGAGTTGGTAATTACTAACCTCCAACGACGATGAAGTCAAAAGCCTTGGGAACTTCGGTGACAACAGCCATTGTATAGGTTAAGTGTGATAAAACTGAAGAAGGGCTTGAGTAAGGTGTTCTTGACTGGTTCTGTTGGAGAGGCGCTGTAGTTGTATTGTTGATTGATGTTTAAATGTGAGTGTTCTGAGAATGAAGATGGCAGTTTGAAGAGTGGAAGAGTCTCCTTTATATCCCATAGTATCGACAGTATTGCCTAAAAATACATCAACTATGGAGATGTGACCGCGTACGCTTGAGCTTCGCTCTCATCACAATATCACCAACATCTTCACTCCTACACCAGCTTCAAGAACCTCGTCCGGAACCAACGTGCCGGCAGACGCAAGGTCGGCACCGAACGTTGCAAATCTGCAGATGAACGGACATGTCCGGAGACTCCGAGACAGGGGTTCATTCACGGCAGAGGTTCAGCTCTGGACGGATTTCCTGGGGCCTGTCGGCTTTGGCTAGACAACGGCATCTTCTACAGCCAGACGGTAATTTTGTTGCCGGAACGTAAGTGGCTGTCGTTTTCTCCAACATGACAAACATGACAAACATGACAAAAGGCCGGTCTTTCCGTCTGGCAAGCGAGCGTTGCCAGTCACGAAGTGTGACTTTTGGGGGTTTGCATATTCCGGCAAACTGATGCCGTTGATTGAGATACAACTCTATCATCTGCAACGTCATTCACCTCGTTTGTGGGGTTTGAAAGCTTCTAGAAGAAAGCCATGCGGCTTTTCTTGCTGCGACTTTCTCCACCAATCATAGGTTTTCTGACTCGACATTGATATGATGTTGACGGTCAGGACGAGATGGGCAGACACTGGCTGGGAGGAGGTAGGGAAGAGGTGGGAAAGAGGTGAGGGAACACAGGGGGGAAAGAGATTGATTCTTATCAGGCGATATATGATTCGACCAGCTCAGCATCTATTAGGTCATTACGCATGACCCTTGTCCCACGTTAAAAAACAACCTTAAATCGCACTGACGGAAGCCAAGAATAAATGGACCAGGGTAATTTCATTACATCCATCGACGAACAATCGTAGAGGTATCCGTTTTCGAGATCATTCCGAGCAAGAGGTCTGTTGTTTTGGTATGTGTTTCCTAAAATTCAGTGGTTGCGTCATTCTCGATACCGGCCCAGAACGCCCAGCAGCGCGCCTAGATATTCTCTCAAAACACACCAGAATCTTGGCAATCCTGAACACTGATGTATTCCAAGCCTTGGTTGGTATTGTTTCTAGACATGCGGGAAAAGTGAAGAACAACCTGAAGTTGAAGAGCCAAGAGATTTCAAATTAACCTGCCAATGTTGATTACCTACCTAACATTAGTAGTTGTACGTTCCAAAAGCGTGTCTCATTCTGTTCTTATTCCTTCAATGCTCCTTCCTGAGTCCCTCCCATTCCCCCCCATCTTCACTCTCTCCTCCTCTCCCCAACCATCACCATCGTCATCACCACCTTCCAATGGCTGACGATACTCCTTCCCCCCAAACTCGTGACCAACCTTTCCTGGCTCAACACCCAGTCCGTTCCAAAAACGTTAAACATCTAACCGACGAAGAGATTGACCAATTCATCGACGATCTTGATGACAATAAAGACGGTTACATAAACTACCCTGAAGTCGAGCGCAAACTTGATGAAACGCACAAAGAACTCGTACCCAAGCCCGGAGCTCATCACATCATCGGTAAACGCAACAATGACAGCAACGGCAGTGAGAATAACGACGACCGCGCTCGTCACGCCTTTCTCCGCAGCATGATGGACAACAACTCGGACGTCGAGCGCATCTCCCGAGACGACTTTGCCAAACTCGTCCGCAGCTGGAAGATTCCCTCTCTAAAACAGGCCAAGAAAGAGGAGGAAGACGAAAAGACCTACTTCAAGCGTCTCCCCAGTTGGCGCAAGATCCGAGCCTGGTGGGCTGTTCGTGGACCCGATGTCTGCTTCATTGCCCTCGTCGTTGGTATGCAACTTGCATTCGGCATCTGGCAGCTCGTCAAGTACCAGACGACTCCAGGTTATCGCGCTGCTTTTGGCTGGGGAGTCGTCATGGCTAAAACATGTGCCGGTATTCTATATCCCACCTTCTTCTTCCTCATCATCAGCATGTCGCGTTACCTCTCGACATTTCTGCGCAGTTCCTACTACATATCTCGCTTCATCAACTGGGATCTCTCGCAAAAATTTCACATTCGCATCTCCTGCCTTGCCCTTCTATTGGCATCACTACATGCCGTTGGACACTTGACAGGCTCCTTTGTACACGGCAGCGATCCTAGTAATGAGGAAGCCGTGGCCGCGGCTCTAGGACCTGACATGGTTCCTCGTCCCTACGTCGAGTATGTTCGTTCCTTGCCCGGATTTACTGGCATATCCGCTCTTGGTCTCTTTTACCTCCTCGCCCTTCTCAGCATGCCCAAAATCCGCAACTGGAACTACGAGGTCTTCCAACTCGGTCACCTCCTCATGTTCCCCATCATCGGTCTCATGATGGCCCACGGCACAGCTCATCTCCTCCAGTGGCCGATGTTTGGCTACTTCCTCGCTTTCCCGACTCTACTGGTCATTGTTGAGCGAGTGGTTCGCTTGTTCCTGGGTTTCCACCACATCAACGCCACCATGAAGGTTCTTGATGGAGAGACGGTTGAGATCACAGCCGTCATTCCCAGTGAGCGTCTTTGGCGGTACGAAGCCGGCCAGTATGTCTTCCTCCAGGTCCCCGAAATCAGCTTCTTCCAGTGGCACCCATTCACTGTCTCCATGTGTCGAGGAAACAAGATGATGGTGCACATCAAGACTGACGGAGACTGGACCGGCAAACTTGGCCAACTCGGCGGCGAATCTGGAGAGTCCGAGATTCAAGTCGGCATCAATGGACCTTTTGGTGCGCCAACCCAGCGTTTCTATGACTTCAACCAGTCCATCATCATCGGTGCTGGTATTGGTGTTACCCCCTTTTCTGGCGTTCTTGCCGACCTACAGTACAAGCACGACGAGGAACACGGCGGTCCAGGCCATCATAACAATGCGCCTCGTCACAACTCTCACGACTCCGAGGCGACAGCCGCAGCTCGTGAGCAGCCCAACCATACTGAGAGTAGCCCGTCCAGCGACAGTGTAGATGAACAGGATGCCCATCGCCACCGCGACGACTCTGTAGACCCTAACGTGATCAACAACAAGCACAGACCCTCGGTCAACGAAGCCAACACCTTCACCGAAGACTACCGCCGTGTCGACTTTCACTGGATAGTGCGCGACCGAAACTACCTTCAATGGTTGTCTGGTCTCCTCAACGATGTTTCTCGAAGTCAAGAATGGCATCGTGAACACGATCAAGCGCCACACCTTGATATCCGCATCAACACGCACGTCACAGCTAAGCGCAAGGACATCTCCACCCACGTCTACCGTTGGCTCCTCGAAATGCACCGCACCGGCGAGCACCCTGCCTCTCCGCTCACCGGCCTCTTGAACCCAACTCACTTTGGCCGGCCCGACTTTGGCGAGATCCTCGATGAGCACTATGAAGAAATGTGTAAGTTCCGCGTCAGCAAGAGGACGAATGGCAAAGAGAGATCTGAAGGGAGCGCAGCCGAGAAGGGAAACGTGTTCAAGGAGGATGAGGAGTTCAAGGTCGGTGTCTTTTACTGCGGTGCCCCTGTTGTTGGTGAGATTCTGGCAGACAAGTGCCGTGCGCTCACGACGAGGGGATGTGAAGATGGGACTAAGATTGAGTATCACTTTATGATTGAAGTATTTGGTTAGGCGCATAACGATAGATTACGTATACGTACTTTTAATGACGTGTTCTCTTGCCTCTTTAATCACACACAAATGTTAATGTCGACCGATGAGTAACAAAGTCACGCCTGCAAAAATGGGGATATTCAGGGGCCAGACAAGGGGGTATCGTCATTCTCAAGACACTTCTCTGTATACACACAATATTATCCCATCTCCTGAAATAAAGAAGCAATCGCCCATGGGCCCATCTCACAATATCCCTTGTTCTACAACCAGCGAATTCACTCCGGCTAAAAGTAGGCCCTGTTCGCTAACATGAATAAGATCCTACAGCCACTCAATCTTTTTTCATCCCAAAGAAGAGAAATGTTGCGAGTCCTGTATCAAGGCAGAAGTAGGACCGCATATATTACACAAAACGTTCAATAGAAAACGACAAGATAGATTTTTTTTGGAAGTTTAGTTGGACCTCACGTCTGTGATTGAATTGAGCAGTCTGAAATTCGATGTCAGTCAATCACGTCTGCGCTCCCAAGGATAGGCAACTCACTGCAAGTTACGATCCCTCATCTCCCTATCGAGGGAATCGATTTGCTTTGCCGTCAATCTCGCCTTACTGAGCTATCGTTGACGGTTAGCCTTTGATACTGCAAGGTGCAAAAAATCATGACGCAAATCGCGCCGGCGCATTATGCAAGGGGCTTTCGCACCGAAGCAAGTGCCGCTGAGGAATGATCCTTGATCTCCTCACCTTCCGAGGCATCGTCCTTCACGGCCGTGGTACTGTCTCCCTCCTCTGTGTCGGCAAATCGACTGGCCGAGAGCCCCTTAGGCTTGGAAGCCGCCGCGTTGGCCTTGATATGAGTCAGTTAATTACGTCCATATTGAACACAAGACACCAGTTCATACCTTGGCCTCTGCAATCTCGGCATCCTTGACCTTGAGCTGGGCCTCGAGGATCTCCATCTTCTTCTCTCCGTCCTCAACCCTAGCCGTTGTCTCGGTAAGTGTCGCTTCTAGCTCCTTGCTCCTGCTCTGGGCCTCCTCAATGAGAGTAGTCATGCTCTCGCTCAGGTCCTTATAGTCGGCCTGGGCTGTCTTGTGCTTGGCATCGGCCTCAGCGGTGAAAGCCTGAAGCTCCTTCTGAACCAATGCAAGCTCCTCTCGGACGCCGGAAGACTGGTTCTGAGCAGCAACGACTTCTTCTTTGGCGGCTTCAAGATCGTTCTGGGCAATCTTGAGCTCAGCATCGACAGAGGCAATGGCATCCTCGTGGAACTTCTTGGCCGTCGTCAATTCTCGTCGCAGAGCATCGGCCTCAGAGGTATCAGGCTTTGCGCTCTTGGCAGCATCAAGCTCAGCCATGGCCGTCATACGATCCATCTTCTCCTGGGCTAGCTGATGAGCCATGTCCTCTGCCTCGGCCTCTGCCTTCTCTAGAGAATCCTGGGCCTTCTCTAGGGTGGACTCAAGATGCTTGATGAATTCAACTTGCTGCGCGATCTTGTCCTCAAAGGTGCTGTTGTTGTTGCGGTAGTCAGCCATGAGATCCTCAATGGCCTTGGTATGGGAGGCGGTAAGCTCTTCAAGATCTTTCTTAGCGCTCGCGCCCTCTGTCTTCATACGATCCAGGGCCTCGCTGTTCAACGAGATGAGCTTTTCGACTTCGCCAGTGTGCTGTTCCTCCAGTTCCATGCGAGCGATGTCTGCTGCTTGCTTGCTCGAGGCTTGAGCATTTTCCATCTCAGATCGAACGTTCTCCAGTTCAGTCTTGAGAGTTGACAGCTCGGCCTCGTGCTCCGTTCTGCTCGCTTCTCTGGCATCATTGAGTGCAATCTTCAACTTGGCCAGTTCAGCTGCGTGAGAGCTTTCGCTGGCTTTCTCCTTAGCCTCAACTTCTGCCTTAACCTTAGCCAACTCTTCAGCGTGCAACTTGTCGCCGTCCTCCTTAGCAGCCTCGAGCTCTGCCTTGAGTTTTGCCAATTCTTCTGTCTGCGCCTTCTGGCCAGCCTCTCTTGCAGATTCAAGTTCGGCCTTGAGCTCGGCGATCTCGTCGGCATGCGCTTTCTCAGTGGCTTCCAGAGCAGATTCGAGCTCAGTCTGAAGCTTGACTAGCTCATCAGCGTGCTCACTATCACCAGCTTCCCGTGCGGCATCGAGCTCGGACATGAGTTTGGCGATCTCGTTACCGTGGGCTGATTCGCCAGCTTCCTTGATCGCATTGACCTCAGATTCATGGCTGGCGCGGAGCTTATCGGTATCCTCGCTATACTCCTTCTTCAAATTCTCCAAGATTTGAGCATGGGTTGTCTTGAGTGTCTCGAGCTCACTGGCCAAGTTAGACTCGCCCTCACCCTTGAGGATCTCCAGCTGCTTAGCGTGGCTCTCCTTGAGAGTCTCAATCTCCGCGATTCGGACGTCGTGATCAGCAGAAGCTGTGTTCTTGGAAGCCTCAAGCTCCTCGGCGTGACTGGCACGGAGAGCATCAAGGTTCTTCTGATGCTCGGCCTCCTTCTCTTCAAGGGCTGTCACAGCGTTGGCATGCTCTTTCTTGGCAGCATCGAGCGCCTTTGCGTAGCTGTCGGCGGACTCGGTAGAAGAGGTTTTGAGCTCATTATGCTGACCCTCAAGCTCCTCAAACTTGCGCTTGAAGAAGGCCTCGCCCTTTAGAGACTCAATTTCGTCTTCGTAATCCCGAGAAACAGTCTTCAACCGTTCCTCGTGCATTTCCCTGAGCTTGGAGATCTCTGCGTCCTTTCCAATGAGGTTCTGTTGAGCTTCTTCAGCCTGGGCTTGGAAGGTTGCTGCCTCCTCCTTAAACTTGACAAGTTCCTGCTTGGCGCTTTCAAGCTCAGACTCCTTTTCTGAGAGATCAGTCTGGAGTTTGGTAATCTGGCTATTCAAGGTCTCGATCTCAGCCTTGGCCGCCTCAGTGCCACTAGTAGAGGCCTCGAGGTCGCTTTTGTACCGGGCAATCTCAGCCTCGAGGGTGGAAATCTTGCTGGTGTGCTCGTCTTGCTCAGACTTGAGTTTGTCGTCGTTGGAAGATTCCAGAAGAGATTGTGAAGCAGTCAGATCGTCAATCTTCTTCTGAAGCTCGCTAATCGATGTTTCATAGCTGGACTTGGCATCTGCCAGAACGCTCTCGTGGGTAGTCGCATCCGTCTTGTCTTTGCTCAGCTCTTCCATGTGCTTAGCCTCCAGCTCCTCGATTGCCGAAGCCTTCTGGGACTCGAGGGTAGCCTTGAGCTCCTCGACCTGCGAAGCATGTTCGTCAATGGCATTTTGCAGAGCCTCCTGACGCGATGCCAGTTTCTCTTCATGTTCAGCATGAGCATCCTCGAGCTTCTTCTTCAAAGATTCAAGCTCATTCTGGACGCTTTCCTTGGCGGTCTGAGCCTCGGCAAGATCGACCTTGATCTGCTGGAGATCCCCTTGCGCAATTCGGAGCTGAACATGTGCCTCCGAGACTTGGCCCTCCAGAGAAACAACGGATTGTTCATACTCTGACTTGAGAGCAGCAATGGCATCGTCAGTATCATGGCTAGTATTACCTGCACCGGCATCATGGGCCAGCTGCTCAGTAAGCTCAGTAATCTTGTCTTCAGAAGTCTTGACCTGAGCCTTTAGGTTCTCAATTTCTGTCTCGCCAGCGGATAGCTTCGACTTGAGAGCCTCGATCTCCTTTGCGGTTTCGGAGGAGCTAGAACTGGGTCTGGTGATGGTTCGCGAAGTGCCCAGAGAAGAACTAGTGGACAGCCTCTTTCGGGCAGCGTCGGTGGTCGGGGTCGTGCCGGCTGTCCGCGAGGCAAGAGTACGTGTCGCAGTCGCGGTAGGGTGAGCGGTCGATGTTCGCGATGTTGCGGTGGTTCTAGGAGCCGTCGAGGTCGTGGAGCTCGAAGATGGAGTGGCTCTTCGAGTGGTAGCAGCGGTACCTGCGGTACCTAGGGTTCTCCTCTCGGCTGTCTTGCCAGGGCTCGACATGATGGAGCTCGTCCTACGAGCCGAGGAGGTCGAGGTAGTGGACTTCTTCTCATCCTCGCTAGCGCTCACGCTGGGTCGACTACGGTGGCTCGAGGCCGAGGTCGTCGATGTCGCGGCGGCTGGCCTGCGGACGGTGGAAGTGGGAGGTCGAGTCGGGGGCTTGCTCAGACCGCCAGGCGCACGAGTGTTGGTCGTCGTAGGCTTGGTAGTAGTGCTGGTCGTACCGGGGCGGCGGGTAGTAGTTGTGGCCGTGGTTCCAGGTCGCTTCAGCACAGGCTTGGACTCTTTTTCTTTCGCGTCGCCATTCTCCTTGGCTGGTGTGCTAGGGGAAACAGGCGTGGTGATCTGAGGGCTCTCGGGTTCAGTAGCATGAGCCTCGGAGGGAGAAGTGACAGTCTCATCGTGCTGGACAACGTCGAAGCTCTCAGACTCGGACATGTTGGGTAATGGAATCCGGATATCGAAAAGTCGCACTCTATGGAGGATAGTCAGTCAGGGGGTCCAAAAGTTGATGACCCGCCTCTAGGCTGAAGTCCGGATTTATCATGCCACCAGGGCATATAATGTTATGCGGACATCACCCCAAGCGATTGAGTTGCAGACAACTGGGTGGAAAGAGGCTTCTGGATGCGGGATCCATTCGAAAGACCAATGTGGGTGGTAGCATCGACATGATTCAATCTTACCTGTGATGGTCCCCTTTTTATCCGTCAAAAACAACGCTCAACCAGCAAACCGTGAGCTCCTAGATGGCAGAGGAGAGTACGGGATGTAATGAAAGAAATGATATTCCGTACAGCTTGAACGAAGAATCCGCAATGAATTCTTTGCTAAACACGACTCGTTGACGTTTGAGAAGAGAGTGCGGAAGAAGAAGGCGAAAAGGGAAGAAACAAAAGCTCCAGCTGTCTTGTCAGGTTCAGGATATTACACACGAAGGGTACGTACCAGGGGACCCTGATACCCTTGTCGCTCCTGCCCTTCTGTTTCCTTCCCGAACAAGCTGTCCGCCCACTTTGAAGGGACGAGACTGGTGGGATGGAGGAAGGTGGACCATGCCTGCTGACCACTCAGGGGCTACCATCCGATGGTGGAAATAACGGGGCCTAAACGGCCAGAGGCGACGGGCTGTAGCGAGTCGCTAATTATTATCATGGTTTCAGGGGTTCAACGGGGGGAGGTTCGGTGGGCTTGTTTAATTCTTGACTCTCAAGAGCTGGAGATTTTTTATAAACAACGCGTCTTGAATCGTGTTATTGTCACATGAGATACTTTTAGTTCGAGACTTTCTTAAAGTATCTACCACAGTCAAGGTCCCAATTCTTTTAGAGCCCAAGCGTATGACATGTCTTGCTTTCTAGCTTCCCAAATTACCCCTCCATGACCATGAAAGCTTGCCAAACGTTCCCGACGTATGACAAGGGCTTTATGCAATGCAATGCGAGCTACCACGTTTAATCCGTTGTACCGAAACATGTGTCAAGAAAGACAATGAAGTCTGTTGTCAAACGGCATCTCATTGAACCTACAAAAAGACGATTCGTCTCAGAAACCTCAACCTGTCAGGGCAAAAGAATGCTCCACACCTGCTGTAGCTACCAGAGTCAACGCGTCTACAGCGCGTTTCAGCATAAACAACACAGAAAGAAAGCGAAAGTCGACAAACTACTGCATTCGTCTTAGCCTATCAAAACGGTTTCTTAGCCTAGGTACCATGTGCTTCCGAAGAAGACTTCACTACAACTTGATAGATACGTCTCACTTAATTCCTTCGAATGGATTAAATGCATGGCAAGATTCGATCGCCATAGTTATGATCCCTGACACGACGATGAAACGCTAGCCCTGGATATCAGATGCGTTGGCGAGGCCTGTAGCATGTATGTGTGAAAACCAACGTCACGTTGTGCTGTTGATGATGTGGCATCGCCCTGTTGGCGTAGCTCAACTTTAAATATTAACAGCCATCACAACGCACGTGAGCGTAAACGTAAAGACTGTTTTATAATACTTTGAGAACGATACTACTCAAGATCTTGAAGAATAAGCTGATCATTAAATCATAATACATATGGGTATCAAACCTCAATCCGCAATCCAGTAACGAGCGCCAGTACCAACCACATCCCATCAACAAGAAGCCCTATTCATAAATAATCATAACACCATTGCGGAGGCTCTAAACCCATGGCATTATACTTGCGCCGCATTCGATCTTTGAGCTCCTTTGCTCTTTCAGTCACCTCTATGATACTCCTGGACGGTACCATCCTCGCGAGAACCTCGATGTCAGGATTGACCACGCATCGAATCGTGCTCAGCAACCTGTCGTCCTCCCAGAAATACCAACCATGCTTCTGAAAGTAATCCAGTTTCGGTTTCGGCTGACGCACAGGCACGCTGGCTCTCTGCGTGGACTGGACGAAGCGCTGCATCTGTTCGTCTTGTTCGTCACGATGCTTCTGCTCCCTCGCCTCACGAAGTCGTCGCGCTTCTTCATCTCTCTTCTTGGCCTGTCTGTGACGCTCTTTTTTCGAGACGAGATGCTCTATCTGGTCTGTAGCTGAGTCGAGTGCGGCTCTGAGCAAGCTTAGTAAGTCTCCCACATGCTCTCGATTATGTTGTGTCTTTTGTAGTCTTTGTGTATACTCGAGTGAAGCGTCTCTTGGCTTTGGAGAGCGTAGTGCGAGGCGAGCATTCATGGCCGCGTGCAGCCCTCGAGCCCATACTGTTGATCGCATAAGTAGCTGCAGCGAGTAGGAAGTAAACTCTCCATCCAAGGTTGAAACCGCCAGGTCGCTATGCTCCATTGGAACATTGCACCCTATCAGAAAAGCCTCTTTGATGACTAGAACCACCATGGGAATGAGGATGTTGAACAAGGTTGCGACGGCAGAACGGCCCCATCTCAGTTTGAGAACCTTTTCAGAGGCTGGCAGAGTTGGCTGCTGTCTTAGACGTGAGCAGATCTCTGACACACGCTGTGAGATTGTCTTGATCAACTTGTCAAACATGCTCTGCTTCTCGCGTACGTAGCTGAGCTGTGCTTTAAATTCCGGCGCCCTAGGAGTCTTGTGGCAGAGCCTCCAAAGATCATATAGCTTGTCAAACAAATGCTGGGACAGCATTGGGGTGATATCGTCCTTGTGTCGTCTCATACAAGCTTCTTTATCTTCTTCCATGCCAAGACGGAAATCTCTTTCCCAATTTTTTGATCTAGTGAAGCTTTTGCTTGCCATGGCTGCGATCAAGCTCTGTATGGGCTTCCCGCGCATCGTTGCAGTGACAGGCTCCTCATGTTCGTTCGGAGGGCCGATCAAGATAGAGTCTTCGATCATGACAGTTTCGTCTACTTCGTGGTCGCTTTGCTGGTCATTATTGTTGTTCTCGTCACTCTCGCCATCTTCCATCTCTTCGACCTCGGACTCTTCAGGATGCTCATCTCCTCCAGTCTTAATTCCAAAATCTACCAGGTCTTTGTTCTCAGGTGTACCAGAACGCTCATCTTCCCCAGCTTGTTCCTCGGCATCTCCCTGGTCTTCGGAATGCTCAGACTGCTTTTCATTGTCGCTGGGAACACTGTCATACAGTTGGTCTACTTCCTCCCTTGTAAGACCCCTGGTCGGCTGAGGTCTGGCCTGCGATGAGGTTCGCCTCTTTTTCCCGTAATCCGGTTCTCTGAAAGCAGCCTTTTGACTCTGTCGCCGTTTCTTGAGCCTCGCTGATTGAGTTGGTCCCGGCTGAGAAATGGGCGGTGTTGGATCTTTGTCGACGGCGGTAGACTCCTCTTCGGAAACGTCCTCTAAGCCAGTACCAAGCTTTTCCACCAGAGTAGATGGTTGTGATTGTGGGACCACATCATCACCGGTCCCTAGGTCGAGAGATACCTGGTCATCATCCAGTTTTTGCTGATCACATGGCGTTCCGGCGATGACTTTAACTACAATTTGTCGCTCGCCCAAGTGTTCGGCAACATCGTCTGGTCTTAGTTGGGGCAGTTCGTGCGTGTGTCCCTCGCCGCTGATGTTCTTATTGATGATGTCGTAAAAGTGATTTCCTAAGGGTGCAGTCTCTTCCTCTTCTGGAGGTTCCTGTTCCTCGGCATGACCATGGCTGTTATCGTCAGCCACTCCAGCCTCCTCGGCATCCAGAGTCACACGGCCACTGCCATTGACTTGTCCATAAGGTGAAGATGGCCCTGCTGCATTTCTGGCACTCCTCCGCTTCCTAGCGGCAGGTATTTCTGATTTATCTGGCTCGACTTTCCGGGAGCGAAGATTGCGAGTTTCTGGAATCGAAGGTGGTGGTGGTTTTGAAGACTTGGCCAGGGCTCGCGTCTGTCGCGCGGGGATGTCCACTTCGTCTCCGTCGCTCGAATCGGCGGCGGCTGCTTGCAAGGAAGTTCGAGTTCGTCTTGCAATGGCAGGTTTCTTTCTTGAGCTCTCGCCTGCTGAGGGCCTTGCCCTCGGACGCTTAAGGACGGGGGGCATGGTGGTTGGCTGCACTCAAGCTTGGTCAGTAGCTAGATAGGACGAAGCGCGTCGGTGATTGCTGACTGAATTATGGTTTCACAAAGTTGAAGGCTGAAGAAAGGCGTGTCACGTGCGTCAATCCACTACAACGCGATGGCCGCAAAATTTACGGAGGTAAAGCGCCTGAAGGCAGTGGAATAATGAGTTGTTGAAAATTATCGTGCTGTTTGTTGCTGGGATATTATCCGTGATGGTCACGTTCTGGAGGCGCGTTTGTAAGTGGTACAAGAGGAGACATAATTCTAGAGACATGTTCATCGCAATTGGCGCCAAAGCAAGTATTATGCTTTTTGTCACCTTTAAGTTCTCACATCGAACGGTAAGCGGGTCAATTTTCTGGGGTAGTTCTGAAGCTCACCAAAAGTATCAAGCTTATATGCACGAACTAGAAGGATGCAATAAATCATCACCAAGATTTATGATGATTATATGTTCTTAAAATCGGTCCATCTTGCTTAATTGATAAAGTTGATATTAAAAGCTCCACTTGCATTTTATGTGGTTTCGTCCAAGCTTAAACTCAATCAAGAGAATAAGTAACGACGGGCCTCTCCAAGCTGACTAAATTCCCACCTAAAGCTTCACCTAGCTTCAGACCCAACTTCTCCCACTCATACCAACCAACAAACCAACTACCTTATCTAGCCATCATCTACAACATCAAAGATTTCTCTCACTACAGACTATTCCTCGTAGTGAGCGGGGTCCTTTCAACCCTAAAATCAAAAGACATGGCATCGTCATCAGCCACCCCTCCGACCCTTGACATTCTCAACCTCACAATCCCGCCGTCCTTCATCAAGCCCGTCAAACGTATAAACGAGGGTCACGATGTCTCCCGTTTCCTCACATCCCTCGCCTACCGTGACATCGGCACCTTTATCCTCCAGCTCAACCGATCGCTTTGCCCGCGCAACCAACCCTCGACGCCCCTCCCACGCACCTTTCCCCTCACCTCAGAACCACCCACTTCGCCTTCTATTCGGGAACTGCAGGGCTTATTGTCCAGAATCGAGAGCTTTGTCGATGAGGCACCCCCGGACCCTGGACCGCGAAGATTTGGCAATGTAAGCTACAGAAAATGGTATGCTATTTTGGAAGAACACCTGGATGAGCTGCTTGAGCATGGTTTGCTGGGTGAGACGCTCAACGTTGCCGGCCATGGCAAGGCAAAAGAAGAGGTTGCGGAGTATCTTCTCGGTGCTTTCGGAAGCGTACAGAGACTTGACTATGGCACCGGTCATGAACTCAGTTTCATAGCCTTCCTAGGATGTCTGTGGAAGCTTGGTTATTTCAAGGATGGCACTCAGGGAGGTGATATTGAACGCGAGATTGTTCTCAAGGTTATTGAGCCGTAAGTATTTGCTATCCTCACATCATGACTTACCAACTAACTGGGTCAGATATTTCAAAGTCGTCAGGAAACTCATCCTGACCTACACCCTCGAACCTGCAGGCTCCCACGGCGTCTGGGGCCTGGACGATCATTCCTTCATGCCTTACGTATTTGGTTCGGCGCAGTTCACCCGCCCCATCAATGAAACTGATGCGATGCCCACCGAAGGCTCTGTCAAAGGTGCCCCCAAGCCCAGCGACGTTACTAAAAGTCTGGTCGTCGAGGACCAGCGTCTTACCAACATGTACTTCTCGGCCATTGGATTTATCAACGACGTTAAAACGGGTCCTTTCTGGGAGCACAGTCCGATACTCTTTGACATCTCAGGCATTCGTGACGGCTGGGGCAAGATCAACAAGGGCATGATCAAGATGTTCAATGCCGAGGTCTTGTCTAAATTTCCTGTCGTTCAGCATTTCCCTTTCGGGTCACTCTTCTCCTGGGACACTGACCCTAACGCGGCGGCTCCCACGCAGAGCATACACATGGTGAATCATCCCAGTATGACAACAGCCCCTCCGCCTCCGTCAAGGTCGGGCACAGCCGCACCCTGGGCCAGTGCCACGAGGATGCCAGCACCTACGGGCCCAGGGATTCCTTACTCCCATATGCCACCGCCAGGACCAAGCTCTGGCTCACTGGCAAGGTCAGGTCCAGGCGCAGCACCTGGCTCCGGATCTACCACTGCTCAAATCACAGTAACCAAAGCGCCATGGGCGAAGGATAACTAGACAGACGGTATCTGTAGGATGAAAACATAGAGCTTGATGCATTAGATACAAATTTCAGGGTATAGGGTCTTAGAAAGCGCAATTCGGGATGCGTCTCCAACTATCCAGCCAGCTCCCAAAGAAGGAACTGTTGGGATAGAGGACGCATCTGATAACAAAACAATAAAACAGAACATGACCATTCAGACCCCCATCAACAATCAATCAGCTCCCCAACGCATACGTGAACGTGGCGATCCAACATTCAGCAGCACATGCTACCTCTCACGAGACGGCAGATACGGGACAGAGCTCAACACCTAGGCAGAAGCGATAGGGGCAGGAGCAGGAGCAGGAGGATCAGCAGCAGCGTCCTTCTTATTCTCTTTGGATGCCTCGGCAGGAACAGATTCAGTGGCAGTGGGAGCGGGGGCAGCCGCCGGGGTCTCGGTGGCGGGAGTTGTCTCGATGGCGGGGGCGGCGGCCGGGAGAGGCTCCGTCTTGGCGGGCTCGGGAGCTGGGGCCGTCACGGGGGCGGCTTCATCCTTAGCGGGTTCAGGGACGGAGGCGGCGGCGGCCGTGACGATAAGAGTATCGGCCTTGGCAGGCTCGGTAGCGGGGGCTGTCAAACGTCAGTCCTCGGTAAACAAAAACAGGTAAAAGTGATAAAACATACCAGTAGCAGTATCTGCTGTCTTGGGCTCTGTAATCTCAGGAATCGCTCCCTTGGTCTCGACGTCTGGTTTTGCCTCTTCTTTGGGAGCCTCAGTGGCGGGGGCAGGTTCAGCTGTGACGTTTGTGTTAGATGGCAAATGTTTTCTTTCCTCTTTTACGCAGACAGTCGTATCTGGCAGCATTTCGGATTCAACGTACTGGCCGGGACAGGAGCAGCAGCCTCAGTCTTTGTGGGCTCGATCGGGGCGGGCTCGTCCTGAACGGGAGCAGGAGCAGGAGCAGGTTCGGCAGGCTTATCTTCCTTCTTCTTGAAGGCGGCCCTGAGCTTGGCCTTTAAGTTGTCGAGGGCGTGAAGAGCTGTGTGGAACGTTAGACGATGCAGGTAGTGTATACGGCTTTTGCATGACTTACGGATACCAGGCATGTTGAAGGATGTGACAAGTAATAAAGAAGCGTTTCTAGGAAGTGTATTTGTCAAATGCGAATGTTCTTGTCTGGTGTTGTTCACAACAATCTCAAGTGGTTGGGAGAGCAGGATAGATAAGCGCCCACAATGGGAAGAACCAGCCAATCCTGATAGAGGACAGATTTCACGTACAAGATAGTTCCGTTGCTAAATACAGCGGTTTCGTGTAGGAAACAGAGAGTCTGTCAGTAGAAGATAGGAAAGACGAGGCGGTAGATGAAGAAGAAACGAGGGGGGAGTTGTAAAGGGTCAAGGGAAAGGCAGGAGTGGAGATTAACGGAGAGAGGAGGTGTCTATTTTGGGGAAAGCCACGAGACAAGAGGGTGAAATGTGAGGGGGGGATAATCAAAGCACACACAATAACAATAATGAAGATGGAGGACTCAGGCAGAACAAATAGGTAAATTATAACTTACTTAATTGTTCACTGTCACCGGGGGTTGGAATCAGGAACAAGAAAAAAAGGAGATGACGAAACCGCTCCGCCCGGGGGCCCTTGCTTTAAGAGCGATTCACAGTTGTAGGGTGCAAGAAGAAGCAAGAATTAAGCATTTCCTAGGGGCTGAACTAGCGTAGTGCCAAGGCAAAGGCCCTCGACAGTCCCCCTACCTACTGTACGGATACAGGTGCGTACATAGTACAGAGAGGTACAGAGATACAGAGGTATGGACCCGCCTTTTTGCATGAGTTTCAGTGATGTTACAAGAAAGGGAGTCTGTGAATGGAGGATATTCAGAGACGAGCATATTTAATTAAAGGAAGGGAGGATGTTAGAATAAAGTACCGGTACTCAGTTAGTTGAGTGAGAAAGCGTGACTCAGTAGTATTGTTGGTATCCTGTCCTCTCCTCTAACCAATCCTCAACACATCTCTCCCCCTCTTCACTCAACTCAAACGTCATCTTTTCTTCACCTACTTCCTTTACTTGTACTCGCCGTTCCAATTCACCCTCCAAGTTTACTACATCGTCGTCCCATTTGCTCCTTTCCTTGAGCTCTACTTTTTCAATGCTCCGCTGCATCATCTCCCCTAACTCCTGAGCTTGATGCTCCAGACTGTTCCCCCACTTCTTCTTCCGCTTTTTTCTTCCGAGGCTATCCGGCGGCGGCGGCGGAGGGGACTCGTAGAGGAGCAGCGTTTCGGGAAGTTTGAGTGTTGAACTCCGTGGGGGAAACACAAGCCGTGACTTGCGGGGTGTCTTGGGAGGAGGCATGTGCTGGGCATCCGGGTTGGCGAGTGCTTCCAGAGCTGCGGCTTCTTCTCCGGATATCGAGTAGGATGAAGGGATGAGTAAGCCTGGGTTGTGGAAGAAGAGGCTTGGGCTGACGAATGGATCGAACATGGCGGATGGGTCATGGAAGAAGCCCGGTAGGTGATCCTGAATGTGGTGGAAATAGGTGCCCTCCTCCGGTCGAGCAGTCACAGCTGGGCTTTTTGCCCGTTTGAGACGGTTGATGGGATGGTCGGGTAAGAACATGGTCCAGTTGTAAATACCATTATACGACAACAGTCCCCTTACGGCAAGCCTCTCATGGGGATGAGCCTCAGTCAGTGAGAGAGAGGTTGCGAGACTTGCGCCCAGATGCGATCCATAGACGTAGATGTCCCGCCGACGCTGACCTTCGGGAGCGAGATTCCCAACTAGCCACTGATACGCAAACAGAGTGTCATGAATAGGATTTGGCCACAGACCCTTTATGGGTGAGGAATCTGGGGTACCATAGTCCAGGCTGTTCCACCTGTAGTTGATGCTAGCAACGGGCTTGTCCTGTAGGAACCGCGGTAGAGCAACAGGCGAGCCATTGAGCGACGGAACTGAAGGAAGATGAATGAAAAAGGGCGTCTCTCGTGAATGATGAGATATGTTTAAAAGGCTAGAATATCATGGTCAGATATGATTCAGCTGAAAAAAGATAGAGCCGTACTCAATGGTGATGTGACCAGCTGAACCACATCTCACGTCAACGCGTTCATGGTACTGGCTACTGAATGAACGAAGTGTCGTCGGATACAGTGTCCCTGCGTGGAGTTTAAAGCCGATACATGGACGTCGTATGCGAAAACATGTTTGCATACTGTTACGGCATTGGATGAATGAGGTTTATGTGCCTAGTGGGAAAAGACGCGAGAATGGTCACGCGTTTTCTGCGGTTGAGATAGAGAATACCTCGAAAAGAGAAAGACGGGGTGATTCACCTGTGGGTGAGTGGAGAAGTGATGCACACACAGTACAATACACAAAGAGAGATGAAATAAAGAGCGTGGTTATGATGTCAAGTCAAAAATGAAGCTATCCCCAGGCCCGTGATTGTGGTCGTCGCCCCAAGCAGCATTTCCGAGTACCGGTAGCAGAGGGCGATTAGCGCCATCCGTCGCCAAGCTTTAGTGGGCCTTACCTGGCACTTCTAACGAGGGGGGGGGGTCTAGAACACAAGCGACCTGGATAGACAAGGTATTTTGGATGTCTCAGGCTCTTTATTTCCATGCTCCTTAGATACGGGCTACGGCGGCATGAGTTGGGGTAGGTAAGTATTTAAGTTATTTGTCGACGTCACTTTGGTGATCAGCAGGTAGGTTAACTTCCGCTACTTCCCTGTTCATATTCATTCTTATGCCAAGCTTTTCCCCGTCAACCGTTTCCAGGGTCTTTGAATCTGTCCATCCATCCATCTATCCAACATCTTCATCCATCTATATTCACATCTCCAATCCATCTACACTCTTGTTACAGTCTGTTTATCATCCCATCTACCGATTACATGGATCAGTCTCCTTCAGGCATCGACTCCGCTCTCGAAGCACCTCCCTCCTGATCAACGTCAAACTTGTACACCAGCCCTTCCTATGGACGATGGTGATCTAGGAGACAGGAGCGACCATCAGGCCGACGTCGTTGAAGAGACTGTATCGCATCAAAGACGAATTGAGAATGGCGGTTCTCATCTTACCCCGTCGTAGGTGTTTCCCTACAACCACTGAACCCCCCAACCCCCACAACCCAAAATCATGGCCTATTCTCTCACTCCCTACTCTATAGCTGGAGTACAACCTTAGACTAATCAAACAC
>JABFEV010001616.1:0-39506 GCA_013618395.1 Fusarium domesticum
GAATGGCTAAAATCCAACAGGAACCACCTAGTTAGGTGGGTCCCTACGTTGTTTGGCAGACTCGATGTCTAATTCATTCACAACACAAAGTTGAATCATCTTGGCATGATAACTGACGCTATTCTCCTGTACGGGCTCGTCAAATTCGGCGACTGTAAGCCTGTAGCAGGAGTTGTTCGTCGAATGCTGCAAATGCTCGCTTTGATAGACATTTGTGACATTATGATTTAAAGCGAGCTGATACTGACAAAAATAAAGGTATCAAAAACAGTCTTGGTCACGTACAACAAATTAGAGCAAAAGTCAAAGGAAGAGACCAGCGTCTGCGTGCTGACAGCCGCAGATACACAACCCGGCCAGCGGGCTACCCTGTCTCCCCAGACAACACATCAACCTCACTCCCTCTCTTGTGTGTGCCGTATATAGAGGCCCATCCATTGCTTCGAAAATAGCCGATATGGCACTCTCATTCTCCTGATGCCATAGGCGTGCTTAAACATGAGCACGGCCAGTGAAGCGTGACCTGGTATCACGATGCTTGAGCCAGTATCCAAAGGCCGCCAGTGTCGCAAACAACCACAATAGGGCATGGGTCAAGTCAATCCACACGGCATTCTTCATTCGCTGAACGCCACTGTCACCCTCAGCATCCTCGCCGATGTACATCTGCAGGTAGATAATGGTCAAGTTAGTCAATGACTTGTTGAGAAGAGCCACCATCTTAGGAGCTGGTGCGGCCGCACGTACCTTTCCAAAGACACCAAAGAGGGCGATCGAAAGAACAAAGAGGATAAAGTTCCAGACAGGCACGAAAATGCCCGCGACACGCAGGACAAAGGGCACGAAGTAGACGACGCAAGTGACGGCCGAGATGCTACCGACCACTACAGCAAAAACCTAGAATGGGGAGGTATTGTCAGCATGCTGCCAAGATCTGTTGTAAGGGGCAATGCAAGTTCCTTACCCATTTCGAGTCCGAGTACTTCCCAGCTTTATTGGCTGCTTGAATGTCTTGCCCATAGAGGCCGCAGACTGCCAAGGCCAGAATAAAGCAGGCCAAGTGGAGGACAGAAAACAGCACGAAGCTGAGCGCAAAGTCACGAATACCCATGACGACGATGTTGATCAGGCTGCGCACGGGTTGTACTGGTACGACGAGGCAATATTTGGGTCACGTTGGCTGCGGATGAGAAGGCGAAGAAAGGGAAAGAACCGAGGTGCGTGGAGCGATTCAATCTGGAAGACTTTATAGGTTCTTTAGGTTGACTGATGGTATAATAGAGTTAGCTGGTGAACATTCCATGCGCTTTGTCAAATGCCGATGATTCTCGTACTAGAACTTCAATGAGAGAAGTAGTAGGAGACGCATTTGGACAAGACGAATTTACAGGAAATCTCACCTTTCCAAAAACTGTCGAGGGTGTAGAGAGAATAGGTATTGTTGGTTTCTAGGAAGAATCTTAGGATGTCGGTCTATTCTATTACTTCACGCGTCGAGGGCGCTCGTAATTAAATCAGAAATCGACCTGAAATTGTCCTGAATCATTTAGGAAGCTAGGGCAGCGGGTTATGACGTAGCTTGTGGAAAGCTTGGTTTTCGGGCGCGACTTTCCTCCCCTAACATAAGGCTAAAACAACCACTGACGTTATTCACTTGATAAGCTGGTCGCAAGGGTCGCGAGGTGTGGTGACTAGGAACGGACTACTCCGTATGCTACGGAGTAGTTCCCGTGAGGATATCACCAGCCTCAGTCAGTTGGAAGCCACAATGTGGCTGGGTGTTTTGGTCTTTAATCGTGATTGCCCAAAAACCTGGGGAATGCTATTCACTTTTTTCATAATCACCACGTGTTGGCAATATCATTCTAAACTTGCTTCATCATTGACAGAAGCTATACCCCATTCTTTCCATTCTTTGTACCCTTCTCGGGTACTTCTTTTGTAACGAACACTGGTCTCTGAGATCTGACGGGCATAAAGGGACGGATGAACTTGGCAAACGTTTTCAACTGACAATTTTCCCCAAGGATCTGTAAGAACTTTGGTCAAGTCGTTTGCATAAACAATATCGCGACGGTAAGTCGTGGCATTTTTGTAGTGGCTCCCGCCGCCTCGCTGGCTCATCTCTACCCTACAGAAGAAAGTATTCCAGTAAGATATCCCTAGGTAAAAGGGCTCAACAAATCTGGACGACAGTGGGGGGGCTCACCAGTAGATGGACTCGGCGGAAAAAAGATTTCGAAAGTCATGGGTGAAGAGCCAGTTGCGGTCTCGATGCTTGACGGCAACCTCGACGATCCATGCGGGTGCCCCCCCATCCTTTGGTTCTGGAACAGCAAAAGCCGAAATGCTCATATATTCCCATCCATTCTCAGGAGACATGTCGGTTACGTGTTCGACAAGAACGTACTTCAATCTCTCTTCGCTATCCTCCCAGGAGATACCACCATGTGAGAAAGTGGTGGGCAGATGCTGAAGAAGATGCGAACGTGGATGACCCATTCGGATCGCTGAACCACCAACTGGGTACCTCTCTTCTACGGCCCGACTTGACCTTGAACTTTCCCCAAGCCTTTCTCAACTCACGTTGAGGTGAAGCAGGCTTGTCGAGATACTCCTCGAGAAGGCTGGGACTCTCAGATTGACGCTGCCAGTTGAAGATGTAAGCGCCCTCTAGAGTGCGTGTGACGGCTCTTGACACTGTCATGTTGTCTTTTCGGATGAAAGAGAAGCGACTATGCGCTTTGGGTTAGTTTTGGGAAACGGGTATGCCATTATGCTGATTGTCTTTGGCCTGGAAGTCATCAGCCTGATATGGTCGTGGGCGGGAATATGACGATTAGGTGAGGACATCTAGAGTTTGACAGCAAGCATAGCTAAATGATATTCAACATAATGGTGAGGAAGTGCAGGATCAAGTGATTAAGCATCAATTAAAAAAAGAATCATTTCAACAGACACAAGCAATTAATGCACTAGATAGAGCATGTTTATTCCAGTCTGGGGCAAGTGTCGTTGGAAAGCCTATATAGGTTAGATATGACATTAATTAAAGCTGTACTTTGCAAGTCATGAGTACCATAACCCAGTCTATATGACAACCGACTCTGATTACATTGACGTGAATGAATATTGAAAGAAAAGAGAAAACTCTTCAACACAGGCGTCCAAAAAGTCTAAATAAATTTGACATAACTACCTCATCGCTCGCTTCTTGACCCATTTTACACAATTTTATGTGAGGAAAGGTCGCTGCGATTTAATTGATCGAATACGCCTAAGTAACCTTTTCTCATCCGCCCTATGAAATGCGCGCACTACTATGTAATCACCATTATCATAGCCCTCGTCCCATCATTGGCACAACTCCACTAGTTGTACACTTTCACAGGCAAACATTCAATCTAGAACATTTCTAGACCAAACGTTATCAATTGAGCCGCACACAGCCTTATAAATTTACATTTCCTAAAAACTAGACTAGCTTCTCTTACTCCCCACTGTACGCCTGTCAGACGACTTGAACTTAGGCGTCAACCTGAACCTAACCCCACTGACAAACAAAAAACGTCCGCCTCATGATACCAAGCAGAACAAGGACGTTAGAAACCCCAAGTGAAGCAAACTTACAAGCGAGGCTCCGTGGCTGAGTCTCAATATTCCGTGAGGCTCTTGGCCGAGGCATTTTCTTAAACTTGCATTGGTATTCTGACCTAGCTTTTACCAGAGGGCGGACTGACTGACATTGACAGTAAATGATGGATATCAGAGGCATCATGATTGCCTTTTGGGGCTTTGACGATTGTTTTGTGAAAGCTTCGCCATGTTGGGCAGAATAGCTAGTCTGTAACGGCCTCCATTTTCATTCTTTTTGTCTTTTGAAAAGGTATAAGATATCCTTAGATTCGTTTATGGAAGGTAAAAGAGATCAGACTCAACAAGATTCAAACTCAGAAACCAACATTCTAAAGCAATCTCTCCAGCCCACCCTGTATATCATCGCAAAATGGCTGCTCTTAACTTGTAAGGTTTTTACTTCCCGTTTCCATTACCCTTCTCTAACACTCTCCAGTGACACCAACTCCAACTCTGCTATTCAGCATCTCGGTCAACTCGTCAACATGGCTCGCCCCAACGTCTGGAAATGTGTATGCAACTTACCTCTATAACTTAAACTTTCTGTTACTGACCACGCATGTGTAGTGTAACTGCTCCCATGGCTGGTCGAGCTGTGTCCTCGATTCATACTGTCCCAACTGTGGGGTTGCCCGATGCTCCAACTGCCATTTCGCTGCAAAATGAGACGTCAATCTCATGACCGATGAGCTATTGTTTGACTGAGGAGAGTTGGACTTTTGCATCGTTCTCTTTCTTGTTCATCTCGAATAGTTTTCTTCCCTGTTTCGCCTAGTGACAGGCCTCTGTTTGGTGCTGTTGTGACTGAAGCAGATGTGTACCACAATTCTCCTTTTTGCATTAGCTATAGAAGAGGAGGACACTCGCGTGGAGCTGTATTTATGTACTTTTGTATCTCAGACTTTGTTAAACATCTTTGCATTACTTCATCTAAGTTGCGTATTAAAACGCCCATCTCTCAACAGCTTATATTGGTGTTAACCAGCCCTTCCTGGTGACTCCTCAATCTGGGTCGTATAAACCACGTCTACCTTGATACTCCCATATCTTTGTAATGTGTCTAGCTTCCGTATTATATTTAGCAGTTCTGCAAACCTCTCCCAATAATTTTGTCGTCGAAGCCCCGGACTTTTGCCCATCCCGTAAGCCTCGGTACGGACCCACCTGTCACCGACTGGGGGTCTCTCCGCAAAGAGCGATATCTCCACAGCCTCAGGTCGGACCTATACTTGACGTTCCGGGATTTATCAACATCTTCATCATACCCTCTTCTCACTCTTACAATGGCTGACTTACCGTCCCCTTTCCACTACGTCTCGGGCCTCTCCAACTTCCGCTCCCTAGGCTCTCATCCCATCCCATCTCTACCAGGTCACACCACAACTCCATCCCTCGTCTTCCGCTCCGCAGAGCCCTCCCGTCTCACTCCCACAGGTACAACAGCTCTCCAGTCTCTCCGCATAGCCCGCGTCTATGATCTCAGATCCCTCGTTGAGATCCGTCGCCACGCAGCAACTATTCGGGAATGGCAAGGTGCTGAGCGTATCTTTGCCCCCGTCTTTCTAGATGAGGATTACGGTCCAGAGGCTATTGCACTGCGATACAAGAACTATTCTGCCGAGGGCACTGAGGGGTTTGTCCAGGCATATCGGTCTATTTGGGAGACGGGCACCGGGCCTATTGCGGCTGTCCTGAATGATCTTGCGAGGGAGAAGCCAGAGCCAATCTTGATTCACTGCACAGCTGGCAAGGACAGAACGGGTGTACTCTGTGCCATCATCTTGGCCCTGTGCGGTGTAGACGACGAGACGATTGCAAACGAGTATAGCTTGACAGAGGTTGGGCTGGCGGAATTCAAGGATGAGTTACTGTCCTCTCTGTTAAAGAACCCTACCTTGAAGGATAACCCAGAGGGTGCGCAACGAATGCTTGGAGCAAGGTAAGTCTGCCTTGAACCTCTCTTCCAATCCTTTCGAGAACACGGATCACCAAAGTGCTGACTTCGACAGACCAGAGAACATGCTCGCAGCCCTCGAGGCCCTTCGCCGGGAGCATGGCTCAGTAGAGAAATATGTCATCAATAAGTGTGCCATCTCCCCCGACACCATTGCTCAACTGCGCAAGAACTTGATTGTACCGGATCTGTCGGTTGAGATATAAGAATAGATAGATGGCTCATGTATAGAATAATACTTATGCATACATACATGGTCTTGGTATTGCTGTTGTACAAATGCGCCGCTAGTCAAACAAACGGGGCCGTTCCATCCTTCACGGTCCCACAGCCAAATACAAAATACAGCTAATAATACATCTCTCAAGGAACAGACGTGGGAATCTTGACTTGCCCACGCTTGCGGTCCTGAAGTGGCGCACCGTAACGCCAGCCAGTGCCCTTCCTCGATCGCCCAGTGCGGCCGACATCATCGGCCTGGATGTCCTTGAACCGGAACTCATACCGGTCTGTCGTGTGTCTTGTCGTCTGCTTCTCTTCCAACTCCCGAGCCTGGATAAGCTTCTCTGCCACCCTGTCCTCTTCTTGCTGCGTAATCTCCCGGAACTTGTTCATACTCTCAGTCCGGTCAACACCCTTGAGAACATCCTTTTCCATCTTGATGAGCTGTCGCTGGGGCGATCGCTTATCGGCCGAGAGCATAGTTTCGTGGAATGCCTTGGCGGCATCGTCTCGAGTGAAGTGGCAAGACTCAGATACGGGAACAAACAGTTGTTGCATTGTTAGGTTATGGACGTGGATCTCGTTGATAGGCTCATGCGGTATGCTCTCCTCGCCTTCACGGTACGATGTCTTGGGCAACATCTTCATGACGGCCTTGGCGTAAGGGGTGGCTAGCTTTTTGCCCTGTTGAAACTTGTCAGCAAGCTTGCCTTGATACAAAGTATGGAATATGGCAGGTCCGTATCATGATGCAATCAGAAGATGTATAAGTTTTTAACCAGAGGAAATGTCTTCAAGACTAATCGAAAATTTTTATATAGTCTCATCATAGCAAAGCAAGAAGGATAATGTCGGGCATAGATGGGGATCAAACTTACTTCAGCAGTCCACTGCTTCTCGACCTCCTTTAATCGCACCACAGCAGCAACTCTTTTCACGTCGACGTGCATCTCGGCCGACACCGCCTTAAGAGATTCTCCACGTGACACCACTTTATCGTAGATGAGCTCTTTTGTTGTCTCGTCAAGCACAGGCTGGCTTCGGAATAGAGGGTTCAGAGGGAAGGGCTGATCTTGGTAGGGACCGAGGTAGTTAGGCTGGTTGGGTGCCTCAGCGAGACTGGAACCAGACCTTGACTCAATCCACTCGAACATCCTCATTCGGCCCTTGCTCATCTTCCCGCGGCTAGACGTCGTCGAGAAAGCACGGCAGACGGGAGTTGCCTGGGAGATTGAGCACCGTGACAGGGCGACATCGAGGCCAGCCAGCGACGCCGACGCGCCGGGGAGTCTGGGAGGCATGGCGTATAAATATTAGTATCAGCTTCAGCAGGCTCCGACCGTCCGCTGCGTTACATGCGATCCGTGGTCAATTGAGCGGATTCGGCGGAATCCCGCTGCTTGACGGGTATAAAGAATGGTGATCTTTTTGGAATTGTTGTAGTAAGTTGGTGGGTGTCTTGTTGTGTACGGTTGGGAGGAGTGTTTTTTTCAAAGGTCGGAAGTTTGATAGTCCGGTGTTGTGGGTCCGCTGAAGCTCCTCAGCCTCCTAAGTATCCAACTTGAATGAATACCTTGAGATAAAGTTATGGACCTTGAAGCTTGCCCCGAATTGATGCATTGAATTTGAACGACAATAAACGACTCAAGCTGCCTTCGTAAATTATTGTAATTGTAAATTTTCTTTACTATTTAGAACAGAGAACCATAGTTAAGATGCAACGGAAATCCTCACAAGAACATCGAAGAGTACATTATTCACGTGTATTTTATTACATTTCATCGTGTATCAACCTCCCAGCCATCATCTGAATATACTTCTCCCACAACGCTACCTAAAGAGCAAGCAATGCCCTATACTGTTTCCGATGTGGCAAGTTTGTAACCAAGAAGAGAATACAAAAAATTGATTCCTCGTATTGAGGCAAAGTAGACAAAGAAAAAAAGGGCCGTCCAGGGGGGTTTGACCTTTCACGTTTGCTTGGAACCGAACCCAATTATTCACAACCACCAACGACCATGCATCAGCTCTTGGAAACAGACAACCGGCTCTTTTTTGCCTTTGTCTTTGCTGCCGCTTTCTTGTTGGCTTCGTTTTCTTCCGCTTCTTGGGAAATGGCCTTCCACTTGCGCCAGCCGTCAAAATCGATGAGAGCCTGCATACAACCCCATTCCATGACTTTACGTTCGAGCCATACAAAATTGACAGGCTATAGTAAGTGTTAGCATTGTGTTCACAAAACGCGCGAGCGGCCTGGTCGCGGCAGATCCCACGTACCTTGGTCAAAAAGTCATTGCATCCAGCGGCCAAGGCTTCATGTCTGTCGCTCTGCAGAGAGCTAGCAGTCAAGGCCACAATAATGACAGGGCTTTTGAACATGGAAACGGTTTCCAGTCGATCCTGTTCCTTGATATCATCCACCTCCTCCTCTGGCACACTGCTATCCGGCAAGGACGAGAAGACGCCGATCGAGTTGACCCTCTCCAGTCGTCTAATCTCCCTTGTTGCATCAAGGCCATTCATGATGGGAAGCTGAATATCCATTAGAACTAAATGGAAACCACCACTTCTCCATTTTTTAACAGCGTCTCTTCCGTTCATGGCAGTCTGCCATCTCACCCTTAGTCTCTTGACGAAAGCTTCGAGAAGTTTCAAATTGATTGGGTTGTCTTCGACAATGAGGACGTTGATGGGAGGAACACCGCCATTCAGCATTCCTGGGGATAGACTCAGATGCTCGGATTTCTTGCTCTTCTTTACCCGATTATTCGCAGGTCGGGGAGAGGTCAATTGTGGGGGAGGGGTGTCGACTCGTGCTTGTGGAGGTTCGGGGGCCGGAGGAGTCGGAATCGAAGGAACGGTCGGGGGCATTCCGCCGGCTTCTGAAGAATTGGAATGAGTCCGAGAGTGTGGTTGCCTAGAACTAGGGTGTTGCGTACCGTGATTGCCATGGTTGGCGGCCACCGCCGCCGCCGCGAGCGACGTCGATGAGCCGTTGGCTAAGATGGTGGGCGACGACGTGTGCTGCCGACCCAGTCTGGGACGATCAGGCCTATCTCTATAGGCGCGCCTCGTACCACCTGGTGATGGGACAGGGGGGATATAGCCAGTCCCCAAGACAGCTATGGAATGCGGTGCTTGGGCGTTGACTTGTTGTGGGACAGCTCCGGGAAGATGAGGTGATGCGGTAGCACCGACGGTTGAAAAATAGCCCTCGCTGGTTTCGGAGGGCCGGGTGTCATCGGCAAAGTAAACAGTTGGGCCCACAGGGCGAGGTGAAGCCTTGGGCGCGCGGCGGGGAAGATCAATGAAGAGTGCTTCGTCAACGGTTTGGCCGCCAGGGTAGTAGGCGTCGAGAGTACGACTCATTGGTTCTTCGGGGCCTAGGATGCGCTCCTTATGCTGGTCACGAGGACATATACGAATGTTGAGGTCGGGAGAGTCAAAAGTGCGACCGAGTGAGTTTCCATACTTGCGGAGAATCATGTCGCGTACATCGTCGACGAGGTCGTCTTCGTTGATGGTAACGAGAGTAGGCGAGGCATGGGGCCGCCTGACCCAGATCTTTCGCGTTACCATGTTTCCGTCGATGGGTAGATAGGTAGATGGGTCTGTTTCCTGCTCGTTCAGGACCGGATCTAAAAGAGTCTTGATCAAGGTCGACTGGCGATTCGACAGCAGACTCTGTCTACGAGGCGGGCCAGAAGGTCTCGGGGCGGGCGAACCGGGTGTTGGAAGCGTGGTCAACGGAGGCGCAAGGCCAGGCGAGAAATCTACAAGAGAAGACGAGGTTATCGTGGGGGTCAATGGCAATGCCAATGAAGCGACAGGAGCAGAGGTTGTCTGAGATGATGTGGAGGGAGCAGATCCGGCGGGATTCAGTGGGTCGTCGTCATGGTGTCTGGGTCCATCAACTAAAACTCCAGCTTCGGCGTCGGCGGTGGTGGGTCGAGGGTTAGCAGTTGTGGTTGAGTCGAGGGACTGTGCAGGCGAGTCCTCGCGAATTCGGTCGAGGTTGGAGTTGACAGGACGATTGCGCGATAGGGAGTTTGATGGCGATGGAGAAGAGTCTGCTGTTGATGGTTTGAGCGAAGCAGGGTTGGATGGTGGATGGCGGGGTTGAGAGCCTTCCAATGGCTTATTGTTACGAGCTGCAGGTTGGTCGCTGGAGCTAACGGTAGCGTTGGCCCTGTTGGGGGAGGAGTGGGAGGAGTTGGCGGTAGTTTTGGGTACTCTGGGCTGTTTCAGCACCGTGTCAGTCGCTGTGGGCTCTGAATCGGTAGTGGACTCGTCAGGCGGCGTGGTTGGATTTGACACGGAATTAACAACCGGACATGGTGAGATGGATCGGGAGTCATTTCTGCTCTGTGTAGAAAATTGGAGACCATCCTCTGAGGCAGAATGACTGCTCGCTGGGAGATGGTGATAGTCGTCTTCGCTTTTAGGTACGGTGCTCACGCCATGATGTCCCTGTCGGCTACTCAGGGTGGCCTGAGTTTGGCTGGTAGTGCGTTGAGAAGCACGGTCAGCTCCATGGTCCCGATCCCAAAAGTGGCGGCTCCCTTGTGAAGAAGTAGTCTCGGTGATGCTGTGGGTGGACGAAGCCAGTGAAGCCGTAGCCGAGTGTTGCCGTCTTGAGAGTTTTGCTCGAAGGCGCGAGGCTATGTCGGTGGCCCCCATTAGGACAGCATGAGAAGCTGCTGTCTTTGTAGACACTTGGCAAGGTGCAAGATGGCTAGGAAAGCAAAGGTGGGAGGTGCTGGAGCTAGAGCTGGGGCTGGAGTTGAAAAAGTGAGAGTTGGTTAAGGGGGTAGCTCCAAAATCTACCAGAATATGGGGAAAAGACAAGTTAAGACAAGACAAGATAAGCAAAAAGTAAAGGGCAACGGGAAACAGGATAGGTAGCAAATGAAAGAAGAATGTATTAAACCAAAAACATAAAATTCAAGAGAAGGGGGGAGAATTGATTGATCGATCGAATAAAGGAAACGGACCAGCGACAGAGAACAAAGAAAAGGCGAATGAGCGAATGAGTGAGGGTGAGGGTGAGGGTGAATGCAACAACAAAAAGCTCGGTTGATAACTCAAGCTGTTCTTGCGTGCGTGTATGCAGATGGACGAGGTTCGTCGGCAGGGATGGACGAATGGGAATGACTAAAATAGTTGACCCCGACGGGATCAGACTCATATTTTTATTAGACTGATAAACTGAATGTTGGTATAAAAAAAATTAACCCCCCAAATGAAAATCGGGAACCTAAGGTACTGAAGAAATCCATCAATCCTAATATCCAAGCTCATGTTGCCGCATGTCCAGCACTGGCTGCCACCCGTCATACCATTTTTGGCCCCTCCTCTCGCGTCACTATCAGTCATCATTCGTAAGTCAATTTTATCAGAAATATCAGCCCAGCATCTCTTCCAATAACAAAGACACGCTCTGTCAACGCGCACGCTTGCTTCCTTTGGAGATTTGTAATTTAAAGCTGAACTGTAGAGCTGTACTATGCACCGTTGAAATAACAGGGGTTACCTAGCTTCACACATCTCGATCGAGCTTTGAGCGGTGGAGTCTGGGCCAAAGGCTGCTGATGAATAATGACTGCTGGCACCAATTATTTTGCCAGCTGTCAGGAATCCAGCTTTCTCAAGCTCCTTTCTGAGCTCTATGAAAAGTTCCGACCATTCAGCGCACGCTAAGTCGTGGGACTTTGAACAGATGTTGTGTCAACAGGGTCTTGGAGGCGCCGCCATTCATAGCAGAAATCCAACACAGCATTTGCTCTGACTTTGCTGACGTGATGGGGAAGAATAAGTCTACCTACTACCCATGATCACAAATCTTTCTTTAGGAGCCTAAGCTAGCTGTCAATTTGTTCATGGAAGGAACAGGCAACGTTTCCCATCTCAACTCAATCGGCAGGCTCACCGTACAAATTTATCTGGCACACTGTATCTCACTAGGCGCCCAATTAAATCCACCATCGGCGGAATACCTACCTTATCCATCTTCACCAAAGCCATCAACTCGCATCGAAGGAATTTCACATCACCAAATCATCATGTCTCCAATACCCTCCACACAAGCAGTTCAGTTTGACAAGCCTGTACCGCGTCAACCATCTTCACCAGCCAAAACCGTTCAAATTCAGACGCAAAACCGCCGTCGCGAGTATCTATCGCGACACTCGTCATACTTTGATAGCCTGGAACATGAGTTTGCCGGTCAGATTATCTTACCCTGTGCCGCCAATCACTAGTTTCTGAGCCTTTCTTTACAATCACAGATCCTGTTCTTTACGAAAGTCTCGTCAAAAGGCACCAGTCAGCTTCAGAACGAGAAGCAGAGAGTAAAGCCAAAGGATATGGCCGGACTCTTGAAGCCGACCTCCAACGGGGCGAACTCAAACTCTCAAAATTGAAGGAAGCCAGTCAACAGCATCAGCCAGAGAACGGAGTTGATCTCTCAAACACTGGCTTTGAACACCCATGGGAGCAGTCAGTGACAGACAAAGAACAAGGCCTTGAGCTATGGCGTGCCTTTCTACAGGAGCGCTTCATACACGGTCAGGATGATGACTTTGACTATAGTCGAGTCGACAAAGATGATGACCTCGACACCATGATCAGAAAAGATGCCGAGGATGCATGGTTTGATGATGAGGAGCCTAGCTGGCTTGAGGAGGAGGACAGAGCAAAGACATCCGAGAGTCGGCAGGGCGAGACGGGCGTACAGGATTACTGATTCAACCTCAGTGTCTTCGCTCATTTCTGCCTCAACTGACATCAACCTCTATAACCTGCTCTGGTTTTGACGATGAATTTTGTTCCAAGGGAAACCTACCGCACGAAAAGACCATGTTAGCCTCGGTCAACTGTCTCAATCCTGTCGATCCACAAAGCCACGGAACCACGGCCACCGTCCTATTGTCCCGTCCGCATCAAGCCATGATCCAAGAAACAACATGTCCAGTTCCAATGTGTCCCCAGCTGTCATCGAGGCCCTCGGGGTCCATCTGGCGGCTTAGCGGTTAAATCGGTTAAATCGGTTAAATACTGTGCGGCATAGCATGCTCAATGGCAACCGAGTGGCCTGGATAAATGGGATATTCGACTGCTGATCTTGCCAGGGGAACAGAGTTACAACGGACGACATTCAAACGTCGCATCAACGCGGGGATGTGACCCGTTCATATCGTACGTATAAAAGCAATCAACTTTCACTAGACTTTTCGGCGAAGCTACCAATCTTGTATCACATCCCCCAGCCGATCTACCTCATTCTCAGGTGCCTAAAACCATGCCTCCTCTCATCACCAATGTCTACACCGCCGACCCCTCGGCTCACGTCTTTAACGGCAAGGTTTACATCTACCCCTCTCATGACCGTGAGACGGATATTGAGTTCAACGACAATGGCGACCAATATGACATGGCCGACTATCATGTTTTCAGCGTCGACTCCCTCAGCCCACCCGGTGAAGTCACCGACCACGGCGTAGTCCTCAGGATGGAAGACGTACCCTGGGTTTCTAAGCAGGTCTGGGCCCCTGACGCTGCCGAGAAAGACGGCAAGTATTATCTATATTTCCCGGCCCGTGACAAGCAGGGCATCTTTCGCATCGGCGTTGCAGTCGGCGATAAGCCCGAGGGACCCTTCACTCCCGACCCCGAACCCATCAAAGGTAGCTACAGCATAGACCCTGCTGTCTATGTCGACGACGACAACGAGGCGTACCTTTACTTCGGCGGCCTCTGGGGGGGTCAGCTACAGTGCTACCAGGCGGGTAACGACGCGTTCAACGCAGAATGGCAGGGACCTAAGGAGGTCAGCGGCGAGGGCGTCTACGCCCAGGGGCCCCGAGTGGGTAGACTCACCGGCGACATGCACCAATTCGCCGACGAGGTTCAGGAGATCACCATTCTCGACCCAGAGACAAATAAGCCTATCCTTGGCGATGATCACGACCGTCGCTTCTTCGAGGCTGCGTGGATGCACAAGCACAACGGTACCTACTACTTCTCGTACTCGACAGGCGATACTCACTTCTTGTGCTTCGCTACCGGATCTAGCCCTCTCGGACCGTTCATCTATGGAGGACGCATTCTCGAGCCTGTGCTTGGATGGACGACTCACCATTCCATTGTTGAGTTTAAGGGCAAGACGTATCTTTTCTACCACGATTGCGAACTAAGCAAGGGTGTGGATCACCTGAGGTCCGTCAAGGTCAAGGAAATCTTTTATGATGATGGCGGCAAGATCATCACCACAACGTCTGATTAGGTCTTATTGCGGCGGGAAATTACATGGCTGTACATGTATGAAAGATATTGATAGGCATTTAAACATGAATAATGACATGGTTGATGAGGGATATTCAGTAGCGTTTGACAATTATCATTACTCATTCAGGACAAGTACTAGACATGATATTTAAAATCAAACAGCCGTCCAAAATGAGAAACCATCATTTGTTAACACCTGCAACAGTCCGCTAAGCAACACCAAGGCGAAGTTTGTTCAGCGCCTCCTCATACTTGGCTGGATTATGGTCAACCAGCATACTCGTTCCAAACCTCAGTTCCTTGAATCGAGCCTCCACATCCTTAACATACTTCAAGACAATCCTCTGAGCTGGTCTACCAATGTTGTCCTCTTCCAAGAGAACGAACGCATCCCGTCGCAATACCCGTTGGCTTTCGACTGTAAAAACCTCTCCAGGAGGGACGAGTTTCCTGTTGGTCATGCCAGCTCTCAGACCATGAAGTACAGATAGCCCCCATTTGGAGGTATCCTCGGATGGAACCGAAGGCATGTTTCCATACCACTTATCGGCTACTCCGCTATGAAACGCTTTCCATAGTCTTTGACGTATTTCAGCCTTTGCCTGGTTCTGGTCATTCTTGAAAGCTACAGCCACTGACTGGAAGTCGTGGAGAACCCCAAGCGACAGGTACGGCACGATGTCATTGCCGTATACGATAGTGGTGATGAGTCCTCGGGTGCGTTTGCGAAGGGATGCTGACATGGTTCCAGGTGGACCATAAGCATAGACGTGAATCTGGCGTCTGGGAGGGAGCGTCGAGTGCACTGGACGTAATCCGTCTGGCTTTTGGTCACCAACTGGTCGATCCGGAGGCTCTATAGCAGTGACGAAGCCAGTGTCGGCTGGGTTTGGCTCTGAAAGCATCACACCAAGTAATGCCGTCACTGCACCACCCAGGGAGTGCCCACAGAGAACCAAGCCATAGTCAGGAAATTCAAGTAACGCCTCTCTGATGGTCACCAAGACACGCCTGTCGCCCCCGTAGAGGAGGCGGCGGGCCGACGCGTGTACTCCCTTGTGCACTTTGTGTGCTCGTCCGCGCCATGTGAGAAAATCATAGTCGCAGGTCATGTCAGCTAGGACATCCTCGAATCCAAGCGTTCCCCGGCATGCAAGAACAACGGCCTTGGCATCGTGGTCCAAGGAAACGTAATGGACTAGAGGAACACCCGTCCCAGTAGAACCACTCGAGTCAGTGCCTCCTTGCGGGTCGACGAATGATGCCAGTAAGATACTCTGCATGTCGGATTCGGTATGGTGAACAAAATGTCGAACATCTACATGCGTGCTGTCCCAAGTCCGTGACAGGGGCATTTCTTTGGAGATTCCCATAAGCTTGAGAAAATTGGATCCATATGATGCAGAAGAAAAGCGCATATATCTTGTTATATTTCGAAGAACATGGACCCTAGGGAAAACGCCATCAATCACACCGTCGTGTCGCAGCCCAGCAAGAGCATCAGTTGCAGTGTAAGCACTCTTTTGATAATAGTACGAAAGAACCACAGATGCCTGGGAGTCGTTTGATGCGAGGCTATAAAGACTCGGTGTTTTCCTTAGGGAACCAGGGCGGCCGCTCGGAGGGGGTCCGAGATGGTGTCCGTCTTGGCTCGATCTTAACCAAGATGGAACTAGCGAAACCTCGCTCTGAGACGCACTAGGAGAGTGCAGCGAAGCTCCTCCGGTAGAGTATACAGAGTATGATGTGTCTGTGTGAGAGATGATCGAACCTCGGCGACGCTCCTGTATCGAGACATGACTGGTTCGGGATGAGCTTCTGGGGAAGGGATCTGGCACGGCTGGTTCTGACTGATCTGACGATGTGCGTATGATGATAGATGGTTTCCTGGGGTGTGTGGGCTTGACAAGAGTCGAAGCTCTGGGCCGGGATTGTAGTTTACTGCCAGGAGACGTAACATCTTTATGCCATATGTTCGACAATGGCTGACTTCCTTCACGTAGGAACTGCCGCAAACCACTTTTCTTCTCTGCGCCTCGGTCACCGGCTGAAGAGTTGGCTGTGTTTCTCGGTGCCGGTCTTTTAGTTACTGAGGAGCTCTTACGAGCTGCGCCAACTTTACTTCGAGCAGTGTCCGTGTTAATGGAGGCTCGAGGTTTTTTCTGGTTTGCTTCGCGGTGCGATTTGGTCGATTCTGCAGGCAAGGGCGGCGATGAGGCAGGGGATCGCGGTTTCTGAGTGCCCTGTTTCTCGGTGAATGTTGAGTCGGACCTGGACCTCACCGCCTCCCTTGAAGATGGGCGAGACGGTTGATCGGCGTTGTTCTTTGCAATCCTAGAACATTGTGAAGATGGTGGTCTGATGCCGGAGCTTTTTGTCTTTTTGGGTACCTGCGGCGCATACTTGGTCGATGTCTGGCTAGGGTCATCATCAAGTTGTTCAATGACTAGTTGAGATTCGTCTTGACAACCCTGAAATGAGGTACTTCCAGCTTTGGATCTCTCGAGCTTATATACCAACCGGTAACTAGAAGAAGCGTCTTGTTCAAGCGGAGGCTGCCCGGGCCGAGCAGATTCGCGGGACGCTGGTTTCCTTACTTCGATAATGTCAGCTCCAGGCATTGATGGGAGCGTGAATGGTCTAGGTCCGTCAACGTCAATAGTGATAGTTTGAATGGAAGAGATCGAGTTGGAGATGGAGATTGACGTATCTGGTGGTAACGATTGAACGATTTCGTCCTTCAGGCGGCGGACTATGGCGGCATCTTCGTCGTGTATGTTAGGATGATGGTCTTGCGAAGCATCCGACCATGATATGCTTGGGCTTTTAACCTTAGATGACATGTCGGCTGGCTCAAATCCGGGCGAATCTTGAAGCTCGGGTTCCAAGATGGGCCCTGATACTGGTCCCTGAACATCTATCCTTTCGCCATCATTTAGAACGACAACGTCCCATACGATCTCCTCGCATTCAGCTCGGCGCTGCTCTTCATGGGATGTCTTCCGGCACCGTTGTTGCAGGTAAGCCAAAGCGGAAAGGCCAAGAACAAGATCTATGACACCAACAGATTCCCCCTGTACCCCTGTAGCAGGATCACGGAATTCACGACGGATCAGCGTGATGATGCTTGCAATGGCTCGCGACGAGTCGGTTGAGCCGAACAACTGGTCTAGCGAAGACAGTAGAAGTTGGGAGGCGCCCGAGGCCATGGAGAAGGTCGTACTTGTGAGGTAAAAGCCAGCAGTGGTCCAGAACACAGCTTGTGACATTGTGTTGTGAAGGCTCTCGAAGCTTCGTTCGATTATTGTCTCTGCTTCGGCAGTGGCCAGGTCGCTCCTTGATCGAGAAAGGGTCTCTCTTCCTGCACGACTGAGGACCGTCTCGACTAGGCTTCTGGCCAATTCGAGAGAGGACAAGGTGGTGAACTTTGCAGCACCAAGACCATATGAGCCGGCAGTTGAGCTCAAACGGAGGGCTAGGCATGTTGAGCGGGTCGCGATACTAACAGCTTGGGCAATGGGCGCTGGAAGTAGAGTACGGCCAGGTAGCGGGGGCGGGATTTCCGCGTCAGAGAGGATGTCAGGAGTGTCCATGATGATTGTGCCAGTATCATTGAAGCTTTGAAAGTAGCAGCAGGTGAGAGAGAGGTCGAAGGGCAGGCTGAATGTAAATATGAACTAGGCTGGCTGTATGTAACGGCGTAAGCTGCCCGGGTTTAGATATTCGGGAAAAGAGATGGCTGAATCAACGAAAACAAAGCCCTGTTGCACGGGCAAAGGCAGTTAAAAGTCGAGACCAATGGCATGACCAGAAACTTGAAAATAGCAGGTCAAGGTACGTGGCGAATGATGGGAGGGTTGAGACTTGACGGACTCGACGGCATGTTGTTAGGCTTGACTGGATGGGTCTTGGCCAAAAGAGTTCAATCTAGAACAAGGTCTTGCATTGGCACTGCGGATTGATCGGGGGGGGAGGGGGGAGGTGTGAGGTATGAGTATTGTTGTTGAGGGAGGAAGAGTGCGTGGGTGCGTGGGTGCGTGTAAGTGTGTGTAAGCGTGTGAAGGGGGTTGATGAAAACGTGAGACAGATTTGCATGTGACTGTGAAATCCTTTGCGGGTTGCACTTTCCCAATCATTCTACCTACCTCTGGTGAAAGGAAACACTTGCAAGAGCTAATTTGGAACGTCGAAGGCACGTTCAATATTACCTACCTCTCCTAATAAAAAACATATTACTAAACCTCCTTCCTTATCGAATTCATTCTCGATATCTTCATTTCCCCAATAAGTATCACTTACGGCCTTCCTCTGTCTTACATACCTTACACAACCATTTGATCATGATTCCCTTTTCAACTATCAAAAACGCCAATCTCGGATGTAACCCAGATGTCTCAAACGTCTTCAGCCTTCATTCCGTGTCCGGTTTTCTTTGATCACACGAACAAATACACCATAGCTGAACTCTGAGATAACCAAGCCTACATACTACGTAGCATAGCCTGACTTGCTCAAGCATCTTGTCGTGCTGTGGCTCTACCTTGACAATGACGTCTCAAGCCGATCACAGTTGATTGCCTCAATCGGGAGACTTCCAGACAGTCACCAACTTGTCACCTTTCAGGGGTTCGAACGACAGGGATGACAAGTATAATGGCTCGATTAAAGCCCGCAGAAGTCCTGTGCTAGTTTGCGATAACCGGCATGCACACGTGTATCAAGGTTAAGGTTGACAGGGAAAGGAAGTTGGGTTAAGATAGAGAGTATGTGCGTTGTATTATTAACGAAATATTAAACATTGATGTTGATCGGCGTGAATGCTCCTCCTCCTGCCTCGGCTTCTGTCGTGTATCTCCATTTGCCTTCCAACCGCTTCTTACAATAAGATCTCGGCTCCGATTAAAACAGAAAGCTCGGAACTGTTTGCTCTCCACTGGATATATACAAGAGGATGTCGCATTATAGCTGGAGAGAATTCTCTTACTCTTCTCACCCTTGAATATGATACAAAGTAAAAATAGAAACTTTGCGTGTATATTTGGAGTCCCAAAAAGAAATGAGAAAATGCCAGCACTCAAACGATTCTTGATATGCGAACTCAGCGTTACTCGTTCCAGTATTCTGGCATCCCATAAGGATTCCACTCCTGCCCTGGATAGCTCGTAGCGCTCATCTGGGGCGCCGGCTCCCCGTCCGAGTCCGCGGCAGGATCGTAGTGAATCAACCCTTCTTGATTCTCGAGTCGCATGGTACGTTTACGAGCATCTTCAGTGTTGTCGAGTTCCGCATGGAATGAGGTTTGTGGTGCCTCCTTTTGGACACCAGCTTGATTATCAGATGCCGCGGCTTCAGTTGTGTCACGATGGGCGTCTGTCTTCGGCACGTCGGGCGAACGTCCAGAACTGACGTGACCGCTGGCTTCTGCGGAAGGATTCGAGTCGTCTGACTCGGTTGATTCTATGTCTATCGCTGCCGCAGCCCCTACTCCAGCTTCAACGGCAACTGGGGCGGCAAGGTGAGCTGGTTGATGGGGCTTGGTCACGTTGTTCTCACCGGAGAATGTTCGTGTAGTTGTCTGCCGAGGGGCTGGCGGGGAACAAACATCAGTTCTTGAGCTTCTGCTGCTTCTACCGCCCTGTTGACTGTCGTCACTCACCACCTGCTGGGGCGCCGGCCGTACTTGTTGCTTCACGACTGGACTACTCCGTGCATTCGACGTTTCGTACCCAACCCGAGCAGGTTCCGTCGTCTGATATACTGTCCCATTGCTTCTTCGATGGTCGATGGCAGGCGGCTGGTGTTGCATCATCCCTTGGGGTGACTGCGTAGACCCGGTCCGGGACTGTTGACTAAACAAAGATTGCTGGCTCTGTATATTGTGCTGTTGCTGTAGGCGCTGCATGTCTTGAGGCGATTGACTTGGCGCAGGAACCGATTCTTGGCTGCTGAAAGACTGTTGATGTTGTTGTTGCATCGGGTTCATCTGCTGCTGATGGAAAGGCCCTTGATGCGCAGATGGACTCACTGTATGGCCAGCCATCCCTTGCACGTGAGCCGGGCGATATGTCTGTCCCATAGGCACTGGACCAGGTGCATGTTCATGAGGCGGTTGCATTTGATATTGCCACTGCGGCTGCTGTTCCTGCTGCTGTTGCTGAAAACCCTGAGGCTGATGATAGACATACGGTGGCTGCATTTGAACCATGGCAGGCTGTCCAGAACCAGCAGGCCAGCCTCCTCTTTGAGATTGTTGTTGGTGCTGGAATTGCTGCTGCTGTTGATCCATGGGCGGGCTGCCAAAGTGTTGTAATTGTCGCGAGGCCTGCTGCTGCTGCTGCTGTGCTAGAAGTGGTGACCCTGCGTGCTGCTGCGGGTAATGGCCAGGGTGCATCATCTGCTGTTGCATAGGATGACCTTGGTGAGATTGTTTAGACCCCGTAGCCGGCTGAGCCTGCAGAGGTTCCTTAGAGCTCCGTTTGAATGCTTTCAGAATCTTATTCGTCGATGCCTTGTCTGCTTCAGTCTTTATCTGTCCCGGCGGTGGCGGTTTGGGAACCATCTGGGCAGACATTCGATTCCTCAACCCCTTCCACTTTGAGGCCGGACTAGCTTGCTGGGAGCTTGCATCAATGGCTTGAGGTCGCAGAGAAGCATTATCCTTGGGTGGGACTTGAGGGGGAGCGGTTTGCTGCACTTGTGAGGAAGGTCTCGGCATAGAAAACTGTGATCGGGGACTTGAAACAGGCTGGCTAACAGCGGGACCACGGTAGCCAGCAGGGAATTGTTGGCCAGCCGGAAACTGTTGGCCAGGGGCGATTTGGTATCCTCCCCGCTGGAAATTTCGGGGTGGCTCTTGGAATCCTGATGAGGACTGATGTCGATGTTGTTGTGCAGGTGGTGGTCCAACGCCAGGTGCCGATGTCTGGTTCTGGCTGGGCGGTGTATTTGATACCTTTAGAGCCGAAGGAGTAGAAAGCTGTGAAAAGTCCTGTGGACTCATGGTCGTCGATGCCGAGTTGAGATGAGGGCTTTGGTTCACTCCGTAGGAAGATGCTGATGTAGCTACCTTTGACATTTGAGAGCTGGCTGATAGTGGGACTTGTTCCCTGTTGATACTGTCTGTCCGGCCATTCGCAGGTCGTCCGTCAGTCACAATTGAAAGGCCGGGTGTATCAATGACAGGACGCTGGGACAGACTCATATCAGAGCCAGACTTCGGAATCTTATTCAAAGATTGCGTGGACCCGTGATTTGAAGCAGGCGACACAAGATGCGTGTCGGATTGCATCTTTGCCGATCCATCACTTGGGTAAATCTGCCCTACACTGAAAGGTGTTCCTCTTTTACCAGGGAACGCCATGGAACCAAAAGGAGGGGTCCCTTCTGGCGTCATCGACACTCGTCCGAGTGGTGAAGGGAGAGCGGTCTCTACAGATGCTAGAGTTGAACGCTTGTGATCGACAACTTCGGACGAAGGTGGCTCGGGTGGTTCCTGGACTTGTGCTTCCAAAAGTGCTGCACTTCCCGTCATACGGCGCAGCATCAACTGATTGCTCGACGATGGAAACGCTCCCGGCATCAGAGGTCTCTGGGGCTGAGGGCTGGCAAGCTGAGGTCCAGGATCCTGTGGGCTTGTAAATTGTGCCTGGGGTGTTTGTTGGCCGGGTAGTTGAGGAGTTCCAGATGATTTTCTAAGCTGGGGATTCGCTATCAGGTGAAGTCGGGGGGGGGCACCTAACTGAGGACTAGAAGTCTGAGGACTAGAAGTCTGAGGACCTGGTACTTGCGGGTTCACGAGCTGCGGTCTAGGCGGCTCAGGGCTCGAGAGCTGAGGGCCTCTCGACTGATCTCCGGAGGGGACACGCCCTTGAAGTTGCTGCTGTGGGTGCTGGGGAAGCCCTCCCAGCTGAGGTCCTCCTAATTGACTTCCAGAAGGAACGCGGCCATGAGGCTGCTGCTGCTCTCTGGGAGATCCTCCTAGCTGAGGGCTTCTCAATTGTTCTCCAGAGGGGACACGACCCTGAAGCTGTTGCTGCTGAGGTCCTCTCAACTGATCATCAGACAGAATATGGCCCTGAAGCTGCTGCTGTTGCCCAGGAGACGAACCGCTAGCAGGCCTCGACGCTGGATGTTGCTCCTGCGGTTGCTGCTGTCCTGAAGATGGTCGCACCTGCAACTCCTCCTTATTCTTACCACCGGCACCCAAAAGTCCCGAGATCAAGCCTGCCGCTGAGACGTGTCTCTTTCGGCGCTCGGGGGCATCAGCCGGCGTAGGCTGAGAAATGTAGGGCTTTGGACCAGTGGTACTGCTACGCTCAAAACCGGGATGAGGCATATCCAAAGCGTTGGTAGAAGCTAAGTGCTCGAAAGCCAGAGCGGATTTGTTCGAGTGGGATGTATCTGGCTTAGCAGTCATGTTCACGCCGGGGCGTTGGAACACACCAGCTTTGAACGCGGAGAACCTCTTCTTGGGAGACATTGTTGCGTTGGGAGTGTTAGTCTCGTTGGAAAACCCCGAAATCGATGTGCGAGCAGGACCACTGGGCTTTCCAAGCCCACCAGAGAGAACCCCTAGTCCAGTAGCAAAGCGGTGAAGCTTCCTTTGCTCTTCTGGCACGTGTGGCTCAACATCATCTAGCTGATCCGAAGGCGCAACTGGTACTAAAGGACCGTCCTTTCGTTGATGTCGAGCATGGTCTAGAGAGTTTGTGTGCCGCCCACCGAGTAGGAAGCTTGACCTGCTCTTCTTTCGGTCCTGGACATCTTCTATCGCAATGCTCGATACCGAAGCGGTGTCACCAGAGGGATCGGGCTGCTGGGATATCAGCGGAGCGGAACCTCGACGCTCTTGTGACGCTCTCCTAAAATGGCTTCCGATGTCTTTGAAGAGTGCGGAAGCCTTCCTCGACCGACCTCGCTCTTCATTCTGTACTTGGGGGCCTCCAGTCGCCGTCCGCGAGAGGCCACTATCAGTGGAAGCTCGCCTCTGGGACACCTGGCTAGTTTTTGATTCACTTTGAGGTCTCTGCTGGCCCTGTTGGGAAGGGAAGAGATCAGGGTACCTCTTTGCAGACGAAGGGGGCACCTCAGCAGGCTTCTGGCGCTGCTGGTATTGCTGTGAAGTGGATGGCGATGGCATCGGAACGCCAGCTTCCTTGTCAAAGGCAGAATAAGGGTTTTGCTGCGAACTTCCGGTACCAGTTCGAGGTCTGTTAACCATGTGGAGAGGCTCGGCAAGATGACTCTCCTCAAGCTTCCATTGTCCCTGTGGGGGAGACTTTTGGGGCTTTGGGGTGACAGCATGAAGAGGTTCCGAGAGGTAGCTCTCTTCAAGCTTCCAGGGGCCTGGCGGCATCACAGTCGGCGCGCCAAACTGAGGGTTCTGCTGCAGTAACGGGCTTTGTCGGACGGGATGCATCTGGAACGGATGCTGACCATGTTGCTGCTGCTGAGGTGGCGGTGGTTGCGATGGCTGCTGTGGTAGTTGCCCTTCTTCTTTCTGTTGGGGCAAAGCTCGCTGGTTCATGTTGTTCTTGGGGGCGGGATGCTCCGAGTCGTCATTCTTCTTGCCACCAGCATCCTTATCATCAAAGTCTTTCCCCGGTATAAGAGAATCTGTGCCAACAAGAGTCGATCCCACTGTCACTTCAGATGTCAAGGTTTCGTGCTGACGGCCTTCAGGGTCTTCGTCGTCGTCAACATCGCTAACTGAAAAGCGCTCAGCGATAGGCCGGGGCTCGCCTCTACCGGCGAGGCCAAAGGTCGACCCTCGTCGGATAGGCGGTAGGCCAATGAATGACGAGTGTCGTCGAGGCTCAGTTGTATCAGCTCGGGGTGGAGACGATGTGCTGGTGATAGCATTCTGGGCGTAGGCAGTATTTACCATTAATGATGGCTGAGGTGCTCCGATCGGTTGTTTTGGCGATACCGTGCGAATTTGAGAGTCACTTTGAGGAGGAACCATGTTACTCAGAGATGGCTCAAGAGTTGCTACGGGCACAGCCTTTTCCTGGCTGAGTTGATCAACCTGACTCTCAGTTTGAGGTTTAGAGGCATCAGTCTGCTTCGCCGTTGCAAGCTCAGTATCCTTGAATGGATCCCACGTAGCGTTATCTGGGCTCACAGGTGTCGGAATATGCCATTTCATGGCGTCGTCTTGGACATTAGCGGCTGAAAGGGCTTGTGTGTTCAGAGGACTGAGGCCCTGGCTGCCCTGCGAAGTAGGTCGCTTATTCGGCTGACTGAATTGCAGCGGGTGGCCAAAGGAAGCGGCACGGGCTCGCTTAGGTTGAGTCGAAGGCCTAGGTGAATTCGTCTCGTTGTCGGGTTGCGCCACAGCTTCAGTATTCGCACGAGACTTGGGACCAAGGCTGAGTGCCCACGACGAACGCCTCTCAGCCTTGACCTTTGGATGCACCGGAGGAGGGATGGATTCGCCCTATCAACCAGATAAACATTAATAAGCGTTCTTGTCACATACGGCCTGATGGATGGGCAACAACAGCATGGTGACATGTGGGTAAAGGGGGAAAATGCGTCGTAGAATTCCTATCTCATACACCCGTCTCGTCATAAGGCAACGTACGAGACACCAGTCCGAAAGCGCATGAAGAGAAATTTAATCCAACAATTACACTGCGCAAGGTGAAAGGAAGAAGCCCATCCGTAGCAGGTTCTAAAGAGAAAAGAGCGTCAGTGAAATACCTTGTCCCCTGTTCCGCGCAGTTTGCTCTTCCCCTTGCTCAATAATCCCTTGCCCATCTTTCCTGCCGAGTGCATGAACTCCTTGCCCTTTGTGCCAAGCTGATTGCTAGAGTTACCAAAGGTACTGGATCCGGATGGTGCTTGGAAACCGCCCAGTCGAGTTCGACTGGCTGCCGGTGCAGCAGTCGTGGGGGAGCTAGCATTAAGATACTGTTGAAAGTATGGCTGTTGTGAAGAAGGTTGAGAGCTGCTGGGTGTCGCGGCATGTCCTGGGTTCACGCTGGATTGAGTAGCAAAAGAGCTAGTAGCATTTGCATACTCTGAAGGATGTTCGGATTTGAGGCTCGAAACCCAGCTTTCCAGTCCAGATTCCCACGTGGCGAAAGAGCTCCTGACTTCTTCAGCCTTGGCAATTCTCTGATCGGAAGTAGGAAGATTCATGATATCGCGAAACTCCATGGTTGTTGGTAGCTGGCCCAGCGGACCGACAGAAGTCGTCGACATCTCAAGTGCTGCCGTTTCTGGCAACATCCCGTCCATCTCAGGGGATACTCTTCGGTTCTCGAGTGCCTGCAGGTTGCTCCCGTTGGTTTCGACAGAAATAGGTGAGGGGGGCTCAAGAACAGCCGCAGACTGTTGTGTTGGGGGGAGGGTGCTCGCTTTGGAAACTTGATGCGAGATTCCACCTGAAGGCGGCACGGTGATCTGCGGAGTGTCTGTGGTCTGAGTTTGCTCTCTACCTGGGCTCGTGACGTCTGACACAGCATCCCTGGTAGATTGAATATCGGAGGGTGCCATGGGTGAGGGAGAGTTAATAGTGGGAATATCAACCCTCGGCAAGTTCTCAACCGCTGGTTGAGACTTGACCAAATTGACGTTAGAATTGTTTTCGGCTTCCCATGAGAACCTTTTGCGAGAAGAATGCTCGTCGGTAGATTCTCTCTGTTTCTCAGGAAGGGCTGTATCTGATGTGATACTGAAAACCTGTTGCGGTGGAAGTTGCTTTTGCTCGTGTTCGGGTATTGGCACTGGAGGCAGCTCCTTGACGCCGGCAGCCTCTTTACTTGCGTCCTGGCCAGATCCATCATTCGCGTCGGCCCAGTAGCTATCGTAATCTTGCAATGTGTAGCTACTGTTGCGTAAATTTGTCTGGGCGTCAGGGGAAAGAGTCTGCGAATTATCTCCTCGGGGTGGCAGAACAGTGTTTGAAGCCCTCGGGCTTAGTGACCTCATGATTTCTTCGCTCAGCTTATCGCTTTCCTTAATAGGCGACACGTCGAGGGTACTCGTAGTATCCTGCTTCCCAAACGACCGTGGTTCAGACTCAGACGGAGAATCATCCACCGAACGAGACTGAAGGGGTTCCGTCTGCTTAGATTCGGGGGCGGTTGACGATGAAGCACCAAGAACTGTTTCAGGATTCTCTACGAACGTGAGCGTAGCCCTCTTGTTAGGGCTGGGAGTTCGTAATGGCAGAACAAAATGCGTGTCTGCCGCGAGCGAAGCTTGAGTATCGACATGATCACCCGAAGCTGGCACTACAGGCGATGAACTACCCCTGTTCCCCAAAGCATCCTGTTCGCCCTCAACCGGAGGGGGCGTACCAGCAGCATGGCTCTGGTCAAGAGAAGAGCCTCCAGCTACTGATGTGGGCTGGAACTGTTTGGTGGTGCCTTGTGGGTTGTCTGAGGCTCTCGACTCTTCCTTTGCTGGGGTAGAGAAGAGATTGGTCCCGAACACAGACATCCGGTTGACATCAGGAAGCTGAGGACTAACTGACATGCGTTTTCGGTCTATCTCTTCGGGGTGGTGGATCGTTTCCCCTCTATCATCACTGGACTCTGAAATTCGCTCTTGTGCAGGCATATGAATATCTGGTGACTGGGGAGCGTCGTGGGCTGCCTGAACAGGACCAGGGTTATTGTGTCCTCCAAGAATACTGTCAAAAGTCGGTTGCTTTTGTATGGCATTTTTTGTCGAGCCGTCGTTGCGAGGAGAATCAACCCGAACCAGTTCATTCGGAGGCGTCGGACGCTGGACAGGCTTCGCAGCAATGGCCTCGGCAATAGACTGTGGAGAACCACCCAATCTGCGTCCATCCTCCAGGCGATGGAAAGTATCAGCAGGACGAATGGCCGGGGAGCCTCGAGCATGGGCGGAGCTTGCAGTGCTCTGCGGAGTTGCAGACCGTACATCTGGCTGATGGTAGCCGGACGCGTCAGGAGAGGCAACTCTTGCTGGCGCCGGAGCTGGTGATGCTGTTCGTCCCAACACAGGAGATGCGGCATTTGAAATGGCTTCGGGGACCGAGGCAGGAACAGAAGGCGTCAAAGGATGTTGGGTTTGAAGTTGAAGCGACGGCGGGCCGCTGGTACTGCGCGAGCTAGAGGCGACAGCTGCGGCCAGCCTTGAAGATGGGCCATGAGACTCCGAGGCAAGACGCTGGCCTACGGGGCGAAGGCCGGTGGTAACCCGAGGTACGGGAGGTGGAGGAGGTTCGTCATCTTCGAACTCATCGGCGCCCCAGTCATCGCCATCGTAGTTCTGGACTTTGGCCTCGACCCATTTTCTCGTTTTTCGGCGGTTGACGTTGACTTGATAGCCTCCGGGAGTTTGGGGGGATCTAAGAAGCATCTTGGTCAGAACATTTAGTTTGAATGGCAGGGGAAAAGGAGGTCAGTACTGTGGTGATTGCCCTTGAGCTTGTTGAGCTTGGGCTTGTTGAGCTTGTTGAGCCTGCACTTGTGCGTAGGGATTATTGTAGGTCCCGTCCATGGCGTTATTCATATGTAAACTTTCAGATGTCGGGCATTATTTCAAGGATCGAGCTTTAGATGGGTTGTCACTAGGTGGCAGCAAAGACGGCAGTCTTTCTCGAGGTACAGAGTGAGGCTTCAAAGCCAAGCTATTATCGCCGTGTTCGGTAGGTCGTGATTGGTGTCGATCAGCGGAGGTTGCGCAAAGGGGAGAGCGCGTGACGGGAGTGCAGAGCACAAGGGGTAGCAGTGGGCAGAAATGAAACGAGATAGAGACGACGCGAAGAGGAATACAACAATATAAATTGTCAACAACGATGATGCTGGCGGCGAAGGAGAATCACAGTCATTCAGCAGAGCGAACAAGGAACAAACAAGTCAGGAGGGGGTGATAAAGGATGAAATATTAGGTAGATAGGTCGAAGAATGATGATGGGATGGGACAAGGAGGTGGTCGGGGAACAGACGGGAAGTATGGTGCGGTCAGGTAATCTTTGATAGGTTGGAGTTGCTGTAGTGCTGGAGGTGCGTGCTGTGGTGATGATTAGCGGGTGGAACAGCTGCCAGCAAGCACTTGGGAAGAAGGGAAAAAGAAGAAAAAAAAAGGGCCAGCCAGGGTTACGTACGTCCACGGAGGTTGATGAGCTAAGGACAATACCAGGCATGGAACTAGGTCCTATGTAGTGGATAAGTTACAATAGCACGAATATCGCTTCAGGGCGGAGAACTAATAAATGATAAATAGCAGGCTGCTGGTCTCATTATCCAGTTCAAGAGTTATTGCTCAACAGAATAGGTGTCACGGCGAGATATGATTACGAGAGCCCAGCTGTTGTGCTGCAACCTACTGTAACATTAGCTGGAGCCCTTTACCTTGCCATGGATGTTCATCACAATTCCACCCACACACCATCAGTTGCAAAAGGGCTTGTAAGAAACCAAAGATTGACGGTTGAGTATGCTTGGGTGGCCATCTGTTCTTGGTTATTATGTTCTGTACAGGAGTCATGTCCTGGAAGAGAGGCCGAATATAGATAGAAGGCTATACGACCTTGACACGACGTCACACAGGCCACCCGCAAAGATTGTTTAATGCTATTTGATAGTCATTACCTACCACGAGCTCTACTCCTCTCGCAAAATGACTAATGGCGTTATGCTGTGGCTAGATAATAGTTTTGTCGAGGTTTTGTCAGTCAAGGTAGCTCAGGTGAGAGAATGATCTCATTGTCTACTAACGCTAACAGCCCGTCACAAGAATCACGGTATCGAGTGTTTTATTAGTAAGTAAGGTAAGTAACTGTCATGTGTCGGGCTCTCACTTGATACTTTTAGGGATTCATCAATAGACGGTTCTTGAACATATTAAACGGCTTGTTCGTTCATCTCCAATAGCTGTCAACGTGAAAACGGGGCTAAATGTCATGCCGTCATTCGACCTCGGGTTCGACTCCACTTTAATACAGAAACTCGACAGGTGTGAGTTGACTGCCAGATGTTAGACATGGAATATATTTAGTTATGCTTGCGAGCAGCTTTCATGAATTTGAATACGATAAACATTACACTGATTCCATGCTTAAGGCCAGCATGTTTCAATTTACTCTCAGTCTCCAGACTAGGTATCTATATTGTCAACAACTCGTATAGACGCTTATAGTCAGATGCTTATAGTCAGATGACTATAACACAACTACAGGCTCATATCACTAACGATCCACACTGGAATTACGGAGTACTTCAGAACTTATCCAATCTCCCTACCCAAATTACACGGGCACTTTTCATGCCTCGTAATCTAATCTCCAAGCTGACGGGACAGCGTGGCGCGTACCCTGGAGTAAAGGCCTCGAAGCGCCAAAAAAGGAAAAAAACCTATCGCCCATTCCAATTCCATCTAAATTATCCCCTTTCAGGCGCAGCGACACCAAACCTCATTCATCTTCGCCATTCTTCCGTCGTGACAGTGTAGCGTCTTCTTTCACTCCTGACCCAGACCTCGGCCTCTCAACGTTCTTGCCTGCTTTCTCTCATAAACTACTACTTCCACTTCTGCCTTGTCGACCCAACTAGCTACTCCACAGCGACTGTCCCTCCTTATAGTCTATTCCTATCCCGCGCCACGTCCTCGTTTCTCGCCCTCGCAATAGAAACCGAATCGGCCCTTGATTGACCCCTTCCAAACCGAGCCATCAATTTACCACTCGACAATATCGACATCAATACCGTCGCCAAGATAGCGCAAGTCTTTGACTTATCTCGAGCGCATTAATTATTTGCTTTTGCTCTGTACTTTACGCCGCTCTTCCCCGAGAACCGAAGCCGCGCTGGCCGCAGTCCCGTCCTCGATTTCATCCCCTCGACCCCTCTTAATTTAGTCAACATGGCTGTCGCGTCTATTCAAGATCGAACCTCGGAGTTCAAGTCAGTTCTCGCCCAGGCGCAACGAAAACAATCAACGGCCAAAGTCAGCTTTCAGCGACGATCCCTTCTTACCGATGCGCAGAAAGATGCTGCCAACGGTAGTGCTGATGTCCGTCCGCGGCGGTCCGACTTTGCCAGAAAGGCAGCCGAGATTGGACGAGGCATCTCGGCAACTATGGGCAAACTAGAGAAGCTAGCACAACGTAAGTCTTGTTGAATGTGGTTTCTAGGTGGCTTGACGTTGCTGGAATCATCCAGTGCATGCTGCTACAGACCCCATCAGCCCTTGAAACATGACATCTAACGAAACTGGCAGTGGCAAAGCGACGCACTCTTTTCGATGATCGACCAGTTGAAATCAACGAGCTTACATTCGTCATCAAGCAAGATCTATCGTCGCTCAATCAGCAGATCGGGTCCTTGCAGACTCTCACAAAGCAGCAGCATCCCAAGGCTGACCAGGAGGGCGAGCACAACAAAAACGTCGTTTATCTACTACAAGGAAAATTGACTGATGTGTCGGTTAACTTCAAGGATGTGCTCGAGGCAAGAACCAAGAACATCCAGGCATCACGGTCAAGAACCGAAAATTTTATCTCGTCGGTATCACAGCACGCACAGCCCAACATCCAACAATCAGCGTCGCCGCTTTACGGCACACCCGCCCGTAACTCACCGGCACCTGGACAGGATACGCTTTCACTGAACCCAGTAGGCGACCAACAGTTGCTCATGATGGAGGAGGCGCAGCCGAACAACACGTATATTCAGCAGCGAGGAGAAGCGATCGAGGCTATTGAGAAGACGATTGGAGAGCTCGGAAGTATCTTTGGTCAGTTGGCTACTATGGTGTCGGAGCAGAGTGAGATGATTCAACGGATCGATGCCAACACGGAAGATGTGGTGGACAACGTCGAGGGCGCACAGCGAGAACTGCTCAAGTACTGGTCAAGAGTGTCGAGCAATCGATGGTTGATTGCCAAGATGTTTGGAGTTTTGATGATTTTCTTCTTGTGAGTCCGCATCCTTGTTGATGGCCGAGACGTTGGCGCTCGACTACCAACCAGCACTTTGTAGTTGATTTGAGATACTGACTGATCATTGCAGGCTTTGGGTTCTTGTCTCGGGGTAGGCCTGGCATCAACATCAATCTGAAGACTGGCTTTAAAGCTTGTTTTGCAATATAGAAGATATCGTGTTAGGGCAGAAAAGGACAACAGCCGAAGATGGGGGGGGGGCTAATAGGACGCGGAGTTTTACGGACACATTCTTTGTTGTAATGGATATCACCCAACAGGTGCAATATTTCTTCTTTCTCTTTCATATGTATGTATGTATCACTTGTTGGTTGCTCTCGACAACCCAGCCATACAAGAAAGGCGAGTTTGGGAAGGGAAAGAGATGGGGGTGGTCTTTGCGAGGCAGAACGAAGAGGCATGATGGGAGGCGTGGGTTGGGGGTTACAGATTATGGTACTACTACTCAAGCGACTATATGAGTAGGTCTTTTGTTGAAGATGCTAGCGTAGGGTAAAGAAGATGCATGAAAACATTGGTGACTCACTCATGAAAGACGGTTGCTTCAAGTGTGACTAGGGGAAGAATGTTGTTATTGTGGTTGACGAGAGCATCAAATGTTGGGATGTGTGTTGTATAAAAATGGAATGGTCCCCGGGAAATTGCGTGATGTTGTGTCAATGCGTTAAACGTCGCAGCTCTTTCTTCTCTTCTTTCATGGTAATCTAGAAAGGACAGGAGGGAGCAATATTTTGATGGTACTTTGTGAGTTGGGGGTTAAGCACAAAGTCGACGAGGTATCCATGGGTGGGTTTCTTAAGTTAGTTGACCGGGGTTCTCGCCGACTCGTGATACACAGTCTTTCTACAGTTGGATGTACCAGACTACGTACGTAGTAGTAACAGCTTGTATTATCTCCCCAAATTATTTGATTTCTTAACTCTATTGCGTGGGGGTATTCAATGGCATCACAGGTACACGCACCATGAACAGCTCTAGGAAACCATGATGCCACATGTTAGATATACCAAGCTGTGGTGACGACAAGATGGCAAAGTTCATGATGATTTTTCAGCAACCCCCAACTGTAAAGTTGACCCCGCTGAGCCGCCCATCATTATAAGGTGATGATCAGTTGCGGGGCTTACAAAGCCTCAAGGGGGCGGCAAACGTACGTCTTACCGAGTGCCCAAAGTCTTCAGCCAATTCATCATGACTGGGGGAGGTTCGAAATTTCTCATCCAACGTACGTAGTATCAACGCACTCCAAAGGCCCAGAACGATCGCATTACTTTTTCTTCCCTCTCCTTCTTTCTTTCCCCAGATGGAAAGAATCCGTTAGAGCATTTTGCCTTCGGTGGGGTCTCCGCCGTTTTTGAGAAGATCGGTCTTGACCCCGCGCCTATTCTTCGTCCTCCCCACCGCCGGGACTATGGATGGCTCTTGAGTAGTAGAGTGGGGGGAACAGCTTGAACAGAAGAAAGAGGGAAAGGGACAGGGGGATTTTTTTGTTCATATGATGGCGGTTTCTTTACGCTTTATAACTAGACGATCCCCCTCGTCTCTACGGAACTTGTCTCTTCATTCTTTCTCGAACTGTTCCTCATTCTCTACCTCTCCTCCTTCGTCTCCCAAACACCCTCGACTCTTATACTCGGGCATCAGATCCCTTTCTACAACAAACACAATGGCCACCACTAGCTTCAAGCTCAACAACGGCAAGGAGATTCCTGCCGTTGGTCTCGGTACCTGGCAGTCCAAGGCCGGTGAGGTCGAGACTGCTGTTGCACACGCTCTCAAGGAGGGTTACAAGCTCGTTGATGGCGCCTACTGCTACGGCAACGAGGATGAGGTCGGTGCTGGCCTCAAGGCTGCTTTCGAGTCTGGTGTCAAGCGCGAGGATATTTTCGTTGTCACCAAGGTCTGGGCTACCTACAACACCCGCTGCGAGTTGGCTCTCGACAAGAGTTTGAAGGCTCTCGGTCTTGACTACGTCGACCTCTTCCTTATTGTAAGTTTTGTGCCAATCATTGTCAATCAAGACCCATTGGTGCTAACCTCCACTCTCTTTAGCACTGGCCTGTCCTTCTCAACCCTGAGGGCAACCACGACAAGTTCCCTACTCATGAGGATGGCTCCCGAGACATCATCCGTGACTGGAACCACGTCGAGGCCTGGAAGCAGATGGAGAAACTTCCCGAGACTGGCAAAACCAAGAGCGTCGGTGTCTGCAACGTACGTATACAATCTGTTGTCTCATGATCAGCCACCAAACAGCTCGACTAACACTCTTCCCCTCTGTAGTACAGCAAGCGATACCTTGAGCAGCTTCTGCCTCACGCCACCATCGTCCCCGCCGTTAACCAGATTGAGAACCACCCTCAACTTCCTCAGCAGGAGATTGTCGACCTCTGCAAGGAGAAAGGTATTCACATCATGGCTTACAGCCCCTTTGGCAGCACTGGCGGCCCCGTCTTGACCGCCGAGCCCGTTGTCAAGATTGCTGAGAAGAAGGGCGTCAGCGCCTCCACGATCCTCCTCAGCTACCACGGTATGTTTTATCTTTCCTATATTTAACGTATTTCTGCGGCATCTCCGGTCTTGAACCAGCTATAACGGGTGCAATTCAAGAAAGAGACTAACAATTCTTCACAGTCTCCCGTGGCAGCACTGTTCTTGCCAAGTCGGTCACCCCCGAGCGCATTACCAAGAACAAGGAGATTGTCAAGCTTGACGACGACGAGGTCAAGGCTCTTGATGACTACTCCAAGGACCTCCAGGCCAATGGCAAGCTCCACCGATACGTCTACCCTCCCTTTGGTGTCGACTTCGGCTTCCCCGACAAGTCATGAATAAAAGGACGGTTATAAACGATATGGGATTGGGTTGGATTATACTTGACTGGAATCAGTCAGTGTCATGATATCTATGACTTGAAAGAGAGGAATGTAAAAAGTGAGTCTGGATTGATATGTTATCGGACTGTTTATAGAACTAGCCTTTGAGATTTTGAGGCAATCCATGAATGTAAAATTGGGTTAACTACCACGCGCTGCTCCCCATTAAGCTCCTTTCCTCGCCCTCTGTTGTGGTAACACATACCTATGGCTACGATGTTGAAGCGGATCCATGATACCAAACAATCCACTTCTAGGACCATTGTATTGGGGGTAGCCCCGCCATGACGGCATCGGGACATCGCGGGGTTGACTTTACTAAGTTCGGGCTGCTCTTCCGTGCCAATCATTTAGCGTCTCCAGTTCTCGGGTCTCTTTAACGCGAGCTTCTTCTTCTGTACGCTTGATGTTCTCATTGAAATGTTGTAATTTTTGTCAATAAAAAATCTCAGTTTAGTTGAATAGAGTTATGGTCTTTGTTTCATGTTTTTGCCATGAGGAGTTGTTCTGTCTAACTGGTTCACCTAAGTATAAATAAATATCGCCTCAGGGTTAAGCATGCGACAAAGAGAGAAACAGAATAGAAATCGTTTCATCATTTCAGTATATATACTATCGTAATTGTAAACACTATTCCCAAGGTGAATCGTCGCTCACAGACATGAGCTTATTCCGCTCCCCAAATCCAAATAATCCACGCCCTCTTTAGCAAACACTCCCAAAACACCATGATCATCCCTTCCCTTTCTACAATTGACTGCTTCTTGACTTGCCTGACATGCCCACGACAACCTTGATGACGAGGTTGCCGCTATCGTCCTTGACCTTGCCGGCCATCTTGAAGGCGTCCTCGATGTTGTCCATGCCTTCGAATCGCTGCGTCACGAGCTTGCTGAGGTCTGGAAGGCCGGGGGGGCTCTTGGAGAGGAGCTCGAGGATTCTGGGGTAGGTGTTGGCATAGCGGAAGACGCCGACGAGATCAACTTCGCGGAGGGCGGCGGCGGACATGGGGATTGTGAGGATGGGGGTGCCCATGCCGATGATCATGACCTTGCCTCCGGGTTTAGCAGACTGTTGCACTCATTAGTTCATGCTGTGTGTGGTGAAGAGCCCGGGGGAGCACTTACATAGATGGCAGTCTGCACACACGTCTCGACACCAGTACACTCATACACAGCCGTAACCTCACCAACAGCCTTTCCATTAACCTGGCTCTCCTTGACCATGGCAGCCACTCGCTGGGCGTAGGCGAGCTTGTCCTCGATAGTCTGTGGTCTCTCCATGGGGACCACAACACCAGCATCGGCGAAACCGTTGGCAACGGCAAAGTCAACGCGGTCCTTGAGAATATCGGCAATGATGACAGCTTTGGAGTTGGCGGCCTTGCAGAGAGCGGCGGTGAGCAGTCCGACGGCTCCGGCACCGAGAACCAGAACGGAAGAGCCTTCGGGGAGAGCAGCTCGATCATTGGCGTGCATTGCGACGGAGAGAGGCTCAGCTAGAGCGCCTAGGTCGAGAGAGACATTGGAGGGGATCCTTGTAATGTGTTAACATGACTTTGGCGTGCTTTCTGTTATGGTACGGAGCGTGGACTCACTTGTGACACCACTTGGCAGGGTGGTTGATCCTCTCTTGCAGCGTTCCCTGAGCATGAGGGTTTGCCTTTGCTGAGCTTCGAAATTTCATGCCGCGGCAGATGTTGTAGCGTCCCTCACCACAGAGCTCACAGGACTCACATGGCAGGCCGACCTCGAGAGCCACACGGTCGCCAAGGGCAAGGTGGGAAACACCGGAGCCGACAGCAACAACGGTTCCGGCGGACTCGTGACCGAGAGTGAGAGGCTCACGGACAATGATGTCGCCGTTGCGGAAGTGATTGAAGTAGTGGAGGTCGGAGCCACAAAGGCCGGTCGCCTGGACGGCAACTTGGACTTCGTCGCTGTCGGGTTTAGGAAGTTGACGATCTTGCTGGAGGGTGTGAATTAGCAATGAGTTCTTCAATGATGCTGTAGCTTTAGGAGTGGGAAACTTACAAGACGAAGATCTTTCTCGCCGTGGAGAACGGAGGCTACTACGCGCTGGATAGACATGATGGAGTTGGAGGTCCTGTCTGTGTATGAAGGTGTAATTGAACGTGAGAAACGGTATTGTTTTTTGGAGTAAGAGGAAAGCGGATTTGTATCGTCAAGTCAGATGGGATAATAATAATATTATTATTAAAGGAAGAGAAGTTGTTGTAGAGGAAGAGGGGAGAGAGGTGGAAGAAGGAGACAGCGAGTGTGGATAGGTTTGTAGTAACTTGTGGCCGGTATTCGGGGCTCTTGTTCAATACACACACAGGCGCACAAGGCACACCCCGCGGGGAGGTTCGTTCAATTCAAGGCACAGAAACACGAGTCAATAGAACGCGGGGAGAGATCCGAAGTCTATGGCCGGAAAAGAAGGGGGGAAGGGCCCACGATGTTTTTTAGTGTGATGGAAATGTTTCCATGACACCCACCACATGATAACTCTGGTTTTTCTTTCTTCTGGAAAAGCCAATTGGCATTGGCTTGCTTACGTAGGTTAGTCGGTTCTTTCTAGGGGTTCTAACTATTTGGGTTTGTAACAAATCTCTTGGAGAATCCTAGGGGAAGTTTTAATTTTATATGTAGAAATGATGTCCGAGCCTGTTCTTAAAGACGTGATGATTGAAGGTATAGTTTGTTGTTCCATATCAACGCTACCTGACCATATCTTTATTTAAAAATTTATACAATCAATGAATATATCTTCTCATCTTTCCAGATGAATTCCTGCTCAACTCCTTCATTTCATTCCCATACATTTTTAGAGCTCCGCCATTGCCTCCTCCTTGTTATCATCTGGTGAGCTCCTCCATTTGACCATGTTCCGGCCCCAAGAAAAATCAGGTGTGGGGCTCATGGTCCATCATGACACGGCAGGTTTTCCGGTTTTCATCGGTTTTCTCTCCGATGACACACACATACTCACACCCTTCTCACATAACGCTCCAACGCCAGTCAAGCTTCATGCCACTACCATGCTGGGCTCGTTTCCGGTGTCAGTTCTTAACTATGGACAAATCAGAATCAATTGAATCAAAGACGATTCCGAGTTCCAACCGACTTTATACTGACTGCCTTCTTGTGATCATACTGATTTAATAAAGACAAATATAAGATATTACCCCTCATGGTTTAGTTAGCTTCCCCTTCCCAGGCGCCCCCGCGGGGGAGTGGCATTCCACTCCCTCCTCATACCTTCCCTTCCTACTTCCTCCTCTCTACTTGCCCCTCGTCTGATAAAAACATTCCATCGCCTTCTCTCTTCCCTAACAGCTTACTCAACTTCATTTTTTTTATCAAAATCCTTGTTCACCCTTTTTCTTGGATAATCAATAGACAATCCCTCCCATATCTCCTAAACACACATCATGGCTGCTTCATTCTTCTCCCTCGAGGGTCACACTGCCCTTATCACAGGTGGTACTCGAGGTATTGGCCAAGCTGTCGCAATTGGTCTCGCCGAGGCTGGCGCCGACATTATTTTTGTCCAAGTATGTAAATCACTAAACTTGCCATTGCGAACAACCTGATTCTAATACATTGGCCCCCTCTAGCGAAGCGGTGCCTCCAACCCTACAGTCGAAGCTGTTGAGAAGCTCGGTCGCAAGGCCTTTACATACGAGGCCGATCTCTCATCTCAAGAGTCTGTCGCTGCACTTGTTCCCAAGGTTCTCGCAGACGGTCACCAAATCCGCGTTCTTGTCAACTGCGCTGGTATTCAGCGACGACATGCCTGCGAAGTCTTTCCCGACAATGACTGGAACGAGGTGAGTTACATCCCCTGTCATGACACCTCCCATGCTCCCAACAGCCAACTAACAACACAAATCACAGGTCATCCAGGTAAACCTCAACGCCGTCTTCGCTCTCTGCCGGGACGTCGGCGCCCACATGCTCAACCTCGAGCCCTCTCCCGTCACCGGCCGCCGCGGCTCCATCATCAACTTTGCCTCTCTCCTCACCTTCCAGGGCGGCTTCACCGTCCCCGCCTACGCCGCCTCCAAGGGTGCTGTCGGCCAGGTCACAAAGAGTTTTGCCAACGAGTGGACCTCCAAGGGCATCACCGTTAATGCCATTGCCCCCGGCTACATCGCCACTGATATGAACGAGGCGCTGCTGGCAAATCCGGAGCGCTTGGCTAGCATCACCTCCAGAATTCCTGCAGGTAACTGGGGTTCACCCGATGACTTCAAGGGCACTTCTGTCTACTTGGCCACTAAGGCAAGTGGCTACGTGAGCGGCCATGTCTTGGTTGTTGATGGAGGATGGATGGGACGGTAGATGATGTGACGATTCAACCTAGAAGCGAATACCCAAAATTAAAAACAGCCTTTTGACACGATACAAGACAGACTCCTATTATTACCATGCCAATAAAATCTAGCCAACTTACTATCCTACTCAACTCGACCAACGCCTCGCCTTAGTAACTCTCCTCCTAGCCAATTGATGAGTCCCCCTCGGCCCACGAATCAAAGCAACCTGCTTGGTCTGACATCGAACCAGACGGCAATTCAAGCTTGGCGATCTGGAAATTACTCTGCACAATTACTTGACAAGAGTTTTATAATGGGAACACGGGAACCAGACACTCACTCTAATCTAAGAGCTGCTATGCGCACACGTGCAAATGATGAGTTGAGCTCTTCAAACATGTTGATAGGATGAGATATCCTGGCGTAACCTGTTCTCTGACGGCTGAGATGATTGTTTGGCAAGGCGTGCTGTATATCTTGTTTTGGATGATCGAGGTTGGAGTTATATAGGTTTATATGCAAAATCGTAGTGACCTTAACTTTATGTTTCTCATTGACGTTACTCCAAAAGTGCCTCGGGCGCCGAATCGACTTATTCTTCCAAACAAATGCACACCTTGGCTACACAACAGACACCACCATCTCGAGAATAACGTCTCTCTGACTCGGCTTATCCGACTATAGAATTTCCAGGAAATCAACTCCCAGTCTATAATCTCTGCCTCCTTTTAACCAAGATCTAGACTACTCTTTATGAGATCTATATTCAGTATTCAGATTTTGCTTCCTAACCCATGCAGAGAAATCGCATCAGCATCTGTGCAGCGCAAGAGAACCGTTCCAGAACATCATGTATGATGTGAAACGAGAAAGCATGGTACCAAGCGTAAACACGTCAGCGGCGACTCCACGCTGACAGAACCCCCGCGGCGAGGAGTTTTATAACAGAGAAAACTCGTACAATGTGTATGTGTCTTGGGACGATACCGTAGGAGATCACTGGGATTTACCCTTTGTTCCCTCGTAATAGTGGGCCATCTGGAGACCCGCCCGTCGGAAACCGCACTTTACGTAGAAGCCCTCGTTGGCCTCGCTGCAGTCGAGAATGCTCTTATAGCAGCCGACCTTCTCAGCAACAAAGTCGAGAGCCTGGATGATCCGGAGACCGAGCTTCTTGCCCTGCTGGTCCTTGGCGACTGCAATGTCTTCGATGTGGCCGACGGCGCCGAGGCTGTGGATGCTGTTTGGATAGAGAAAGATAAGTGTCTGAACGGAGTTGAGTAAAAC